>JAOSBP010000003.1:28141314-28161314 GCA_027563825.1 Erythroxylum mucronatum
TAATCTCTTGATTCCAAGGGCAAATTTGTCCGAAAATACCCAATTGGGGTATCTTGAATGAGAATAAAAAACACAGGAGCTAAGGTGAACGAATTAAAAACACAAGGGCTAAGATGAATAATCAAGTATATCACAAGGGCTCTTTTATTTTATTTGTCTTTTGTTTTTTTTGTTAAAATGGTCACATCACACAAAACTCCTTTCCATTCCATCTCCACTTGATGAGAAACCAACCAGTTAATTCTAAGTTAGCAGCCATAGATGTTGGTTCTGGTAAAAGTCCCGTTTGGAGCCCTCTTTTGTAGTTGTTGTTGGAGGTTTTTGGTACTGTTCTTTCACGTCACGAGCAAAGTGACCTTCCTTCCTTTCTTCCTGCCAATATATGTGCTTTAGTGGCTTAAGCCAACCTGTACATAATCTCTTCATTAGACTGACGATGACGATCCGTGCTTCTTTTGGATAATCTTTCCACATACATGTGATTAGTAAATTAATTTTGATGATGCTTATCTTTATACAAGCTAGCAGACAAGTAGATGAGAACAAATAATTGCATCACACAGTGTTAGTGGCGGCAACTTTGGTTCTTCCTTTGTGTCGCAATTGGCTATTAAGCTTTTCTGGTATGACATTATGATGCTGCTTTTGTCTTCCCCATTTTTAATGGTTTCTTACATTTGGCGTTCCAATTCACTCATACTTCTTAAAGAAGGCAACTTCGCTCCTTGTGGAAGCTCAAACAAGAGAAAACAAAAGAAGGCAGTATCTTGTCACTTTCTTCTTCAATTCTTTGACGAGAAGGCCCACTGCGACGAGTATATTTGGTTTCAATTTAAAAATTTTATGTTCAGTCAACTTCAAAATTATTCATAATTTTAGTTTAGTTTTTGTCTTAATAAAAGATATACTAGGTCGATCCCATAAAGAGTACGTGTAAAGTTTAAGAAATGAAATTAACCGGTGTTTAAATTTAAAAGAAGGGTTTTGGATTTTTTTGAAAGGAAAAATAAAATAAAACTAACTAGTAAAAACAAATTAAAGGAAACATGCAATAAAATGAAAAAGGTGAGGAATTCGGTAGGGACCCGGTTCTTCGGTTCAATCTTGGCCTAAACTCTAATTAAGCATATTTTATTAATTTGTTGTTTTTTACCTCTCCTAGCAATTATTAATCGTGGGTTAAAAATTAACCCGAGTTTTCCCTTATGTTTTGTTTAATGAAGATATGATCATTAATTAAACTTAACCACCTAACAACTTAGTATACGATCTCTAGATTTAATTAGGCAGCAGCATTACAAATTAGAAAAATCGATTAATCAAGACAACAACTACATACGATGCGTTATTTAACCTAGGTCATGTTATCCCTAATGATTGCGAATCATTAGTCGCTACACGTGAATTTCAACACAACAATTACGGATTATATCGAAATTCTAGCAATGAGATTGAAATTAACAATTCAATGAACGCATTAAAATTATCAATCAACAATACCCAATAGGTCCATACATAAATAACGATCAGTTCATCTGTAAAATTTTTAAATCGTCTAATTTTTTGGTTCGAATTAATTTAATAAATTTCGTTGTTAAAATTGATTAATTTATTAATTGATCGGTCAATTTTTGTAAATTAATAAGTTCTTATAAATTAATTTCAATTTAACAATCTCTTTTTTAATTAAACTTCAAATTTTTATATAAGAATCATATTTTAAATTCTTTAATTTTATTTAATCTTTAACTATGATGCAATATTTTAAATACCTTATCTTATTAGTTTAATTTCGAATTAGATTTTTAAAACATTCGTTGTACAAATGATTGCCAAAATTCGGAATTAATCATATTAAGAAGACAAATATACTTTAAAAAATAAAAAAGGAGGAGAATTCATTATCCACGATGCAGTGGTGTTAGAGGACAGAGCTCAGAATCTGAGGACGATAAAACCCAACCGTGTCATGGGTGATGGGTGTGTTTCGAGGCTTGCGTGTCTTGTACGAGAAACCAAATGCAGAGCTTAAAACAAAGAAAACGACGCTGGACCCAGACCTCAAAATCGCCGAGAGCGAACGTGATCATGTCCTGCCGAATGAGCATCAACTGCCCTGTAATAAAGACAATGAAACAACTAAAAAAACAAATACCAATAAAATTTGAATTAAAATTTTAAATAAACCAAGAAATGTAACTCCTAATTTAGATGGAATATTATTTTAAAAAAAGATATTTATTTTGAGATGTTTAAAAATTGAAAAGAAACAAGACTTACCATCCAACAGTTTTGAGACAAATACGGGTCTTAGATAGTGGTTATGATTGAAGCAAATGTCTCCTTGAGACTCAAGCTTTTAACGAAGTTAGATCGCTGATACTTTTCCCGCGGTAGTTTTATTTAAGTCCGCTTAAGTAAGATTTCAGCCTTTAACGACTCTCGCAATGTTTATCTCGCATATGCGAAGAAATAATGTTACATAAGCAATAAAAAAAGCAATAAAAAAACAAGAAAGATACGGTAAAACTAACTTTCATATTACTTTCTTAAAAAAAATACAAGGAGTATTCTCTCTAACTGAACGAGGAGAGTAAAACTCGAATGAGCTATATACAAACACTCTAATTTGAAAGCTAAGTTATATTCAAAATCTCGCTTAAATTGAACTGCTTAAGATATCACGTCTATCTTTATCAGATTACATATATCTCTATTTAAATAGGATTTTAATTGATAAGATATAATCTACAAGATAATAGAAAGATAGAGTTTATATTCAAATAGGAAACTAGCATTCTTATTCTTGAAAATTTCCGCTATCTTCAGATGTTGAGTTCCCAGAACTCCTAGTTCTCGCCACATTATCCGAGATCTTCTCATGATCTCTATCCGTTGATGATGCAGTGTGATCTTGCCGAATCACACAAAGCACACTACCTTGATACAATACTTTCCACAACAAGTCTAGTAATTGTGGTCATTCATTGGAGCATGAGTCAAGTCATTAGCTTAGGTCGAGTCAATCTTTACAAGATTCGAAACTCTACCAAAATTCACATCAAGTCTGATCTCACTCACTCGTATTTGCTTTAGTATTTTCGCATATCTCTCTCATGTATGTAATCCAGCTAACCTTCCTCTTAAAACATATTGCAAAGTAGCTAAGAAAAACTCCAAAATTTAAGGTCTAACAATAAACCTTGAGCGTCAGCATAATATGCGGTAAGCAGATAGGCTTATCCTCATTCTATAGTGCGGTAAGTAGATAGGCTTATCCTTATTCTATAGTTAAAGTCGTTACTATACTTTCGGAAGGAAACAACTTCAAGAATGTAGTTGTCCACACGATTAGTAAGAAGAGGGACCTGTTACCAAAGGAACAGACGCTTTCAAATAATAGATATTAGATTGGGGGAGTTATACAAATGTAGGAAATTTGATAAATAATTTAAATTTCAATGTTTTTAACTTTTTAATTCAATTTATTTTAATAACTTTTATTTTTAAAAATTGATTAATTTATTAATTAATCGGTTAATTTTAATCTTTTTAAATTAAATATCAAGTCCTTTTAATCGATAAAAATAATTTTTTCAATTATATTTTAAATTTTAATTTTTAAATCTTTAACTCCGTGTAATAGTTCTTGAATATTTTAAACTTTAAATCAATTGATCTAACTTTGGTTTTGAAAACATTAATAATTGAGAAGGAAAATATAGTGATTTGCTATATCTCATCAACAAAGTTACTACTAGACCGGCTCAACCATCTTTTTAGTTAAAATTTAATTTAATAACTTTGGGTAAAAATTGATTATTTTATTAATTAATTGATTAATTTTTTTAAATTAATAAGTTTTATAAACTACAATAAATAAATAAATTTTATTTAATAATATATTTTTGATTAAAATGAAAATTTTGATAAATAAAGAAAATATTTTTAATTATATTTCAAATTCTTTAATTTTATTATCCATGTACAAATTTCTCTTGTCTTATTATTTTAATTTTTAATCCCAATTTTAAAATATTAATCTTACATTTACGTTAATCTCCACGTGAAGTGGAATTAAAATTTAAAAAAGGGTCAAAATCGAAACCGAAAGATAAGGATTATCAAACTAAACTTTTGGGAGATCTACGTAATCATAAAATTAACAAAATTAATCAAATGGAGTTTAGATAATTCAAAAGCCAAATCACATACACATTAACATACATAAAAAGAGTTTAGGCGGCTTAGACTTAGACGTGTGAATGTGTGACGGCGGAGTTTCGGTCCACACACAAAAAACGCAAAAGTAAAAACCTAATAAGGCAAGTGACGTAAAGGTAAGCAACAGCCGTCGATCTTTGACTCCCCCAATTAGAAGCAATCAACGGCCCTCTTCTCGCCGTAGTTCGGTTCTCAGTCTTGCTATTTTGTAGTTAGGACGGCACAATTTCTTTTTTCCTGAGTATTTATAAATTATAAAATTTTATAATACTAAAATTTTAAAATAATTATTAAACCTTTTTTCAAAATATAAAATAGTACAAAAATTTATTTATATAATTATTTAGTGAGTCAGTTTTACTTACTTATTATTTAATTTACATTATTTTTACTTATTATTTAATTTACATTATTTTTTTATTGTTACATTTGTATACGGATTTATCGGAAATAATTGATCTATTATGTAGGGGTAAGATTACGTACTATTAGATAAAATAATACGAAAAGAAATATTAAATTTTCATTTAATAATTTGTGATAATAGAATGAAAAGAAAAATAAGTATAAAAGAACTCCTCTGTCTCTGCAAAGCATCCCTTCCGTAAAGCAAACACGTTTTCGTTTCTCTTCCTCTCTCTCTCTCTCTTTTGCTCTGTATTGACAAAGAGAAAAGAAAAGGTAGAGCTCTGAAATATTCCTTGGCTCCTGTTATCAACTATATTGAATCTCTCACATATGTACCTCGAACTACAAGTTTTTGGTTTTTTTTCTTTGTTCGTGGAGTGAAGTGGAAGGTTTAATTCTGGTGGTTCTTGTGCGGGGGTTACGAGTTATTCATGTTTTGATGAAGTTGGTGATTGTTTCTTAATAGTGGGTTGATGTCTTTTTTTTTTTTTATATGGTGGAAGGATTTTGTAGTTTTTTTTTTTCACTTGAGTTTTATTCTGAGAGGTGGAAATAGAAGGTGTGATGTGTTAAAAGCGTGTGAGATTTTGAATTCTTGATTAAAAGTAAATGGTTTCTGCGTGGACGAAGAGAAAGTCGCTCCTTTTCCTCCTTGCTTATAGGAATTTGGCTTTTTCAGAAACCTGAAATCACGGTGACCAGAGCCCTTTTTTCTTTTATTTGTAGGACTAATCAGAGTAGAGGAGATAGGCCGGTTTGGTTCCTATAAAAACGAAGAGACCCTACTTTTTTTATTTTGAAGGTGAAATATGGAGTTGTGGGCATTTAGATCCTCTTTTTACTCGTCTTTTGTTTCTTTTGCTTCGTTCCTTTTTACCTTTAGATGATCAAACTGGGTATGATTGCCCTTTTAAAACTTATGTGCTTGTCTCTTTTATCGACCCTTTTCTGATGATTTCTCAACTCTATCGTCGACCTTCTTTGACGTGCTTGATCTTCTACGGAGGAATTTGTTGAATTTGTTTGTATTAATAAGAGGGTTTCCTCCGTTTCCTCGAGTTTGCTTAGTTTTCTAGTGGTAATTCAATTTTCTGGTGATTTCTATAAGATCTTAGATTGGCTTTTGTTGTATGTGATACTGTTTCGTAAATCGTGATTGCAGCTTTAATTTGGTAGCAGTGCGATAATATTTTGCAAAAATGCAAGTCAATTATAAAGCGAGAGAAGTTTTAAATAGTGTTTCATCACACAGTTTCTAAGGTTGAGCTAGATTGATAATTTAGATTGTAGTTGTTTTTCTGGGATTTTTTTTTCTTGCTGATACATACTTTACGTATAAAACTAATAAACCAGAATGTCAAAGCTGAATCTAGTGGTAGTTCTGTTGGATATGTGTAAGACATACACACAACAAACGTTTAATGCTAAGGCTTCAGTATAGATATTGAAGCTATGGATTTCTAACTTGGTGGTGTCTTTGCTGCTAGTTGCTTTACAAAGTCTTCCA
This sequence comes from Erythroxylum mucronatum, assembly GCA_027563825.1. Classification (NCBI taxonomy): domain Eukaryota; kingdom Viridiplantae; phylum Streptophyta; class Magnoliopsida; order Malpighiales; family Erythroxylaceae; genus Erythroxylum; species Erythroxylum mucronatum. The sequence continues at coordinate 28,147,454 of JAOSBP010000003.1, forward strand.
TCGATAGTTGAGCCATATGCTTGGCCAATTGTAAAAATGTCTTCGAAGGAACAGATATGATTATTGATGAATTATGATTAAAATTACAGACATATGAATAGATATGTAATCTGAATTGGGCAAATTAGGGTGGGATGCGATCAACACTGGCTTCTTTTTATTTGGGATTCTTTCTATCAATGGATTGAAATTTCTCTGATTATCTAATTGCTGTTTAATGATGTACTGTCGATTGTCTAATTTTTCGAAACTGTACAGCTTGTTTGTTGTATATGTATGTAACATTTTTCTTTTTCTTCAGTCAAGTCATCAACGTTGCAGCTTTTCTTGAACAGCTAATTTAATGAAATATTTGTTTACATTTTTAGTCCAGCTTTCTTGAGGCCAATTCATGTACTTATAATTTGAAATAAGTATGATTTCAGTGCCATGTTTCCTTCACATGAAATTTCAGCCCATCTTGCTCATCATGATTGAGCTTGACTATAGTTTTAGATTCCAGCTGCAGTTTTTTCAATGAAATTGATTTCGCTGAATCTTGCTATGTTTCTTTTGTAGAATCTAGGTGATAGGGCTAGTTGGTGGATTTAATCTCGTCCTTTTTCATTTACTTTTCAGTAGTACTTGCTCTTGGCATTTTAGAAACGGCAGAAACTTATGAGTTGAAAGAGAACTTTGTGCCTAGTAACGTATTCCTTTGCCTTTTCTTGCAGATAAAAATAAAGACATAATTGTTCATGGATGACTATTCTAGCAAGAGAACCAGCCATGGGCTTGTTGTCTCAAGAAAGGCCCCTGGCCTTCTTCGGAGAGATGATGCTAATAACAGAGATCAAAATATTGAATTTTGCAACCGAATTGGGTGCAGTGGTAGACTGAATTCTGCCAAAGGTATTCAAATCATTTGTCCTGAAAAAGGCAGGTCTTCAAGGCCATCATTTAGGTCTTCCTTAAGTGGCAAGGAAACGATTGGAAGTTCCTCTAGGACTTGTTCTGCATTAAGCAAATCAAGAAAATGCTTGCCAGAACCTCGGAAAAAACTGTCTCATCTAGAAACAGATTCATCTGAGACGAGCAGTGTTCAGGATGACCCCGAAGTTCCAGCACTTCAGGGTGCCCTTCGCCATGCATCCACTGAAACTAGGTCTCATGGAATTATGTCAATGGACACTGGAAGCTCTAGTTTGGCATCAAGTACCAGGTCTCATGGGAATTTTCATAAAAAATCAGTAGTAGGTAACCAAGATAATTTGGTTCGTTCGCCTGTTTCTTTAGCATCAAAAAACTCAATTCATGGGCAACATCCTAATTCAAGCAGGTATGGTATGAAAAATATTGGATGCAATTCTATAACTGGTGATGTCCCTCCGGGTTCCTCAACATCAGTTTCAAATTCCAGTAGAAAGAGAGACATGATCAAAAATAGAATTTCTGATGGAGGAAGTAGTTCCTTTGCCAAAGGGAAGAAGATGAATGGGCTACCAGTCAATGGTCATAATACTAGTTTTACCCCTGGTATCTCCATTTCTGATTCAAGGCAGACTAGGAATGGGACTACCAATAGGGATAGTGGTGCACCATCCTTTAGGACTCGAAGATCACTTGGTGGTTGCACAAGGACAAGAGTACCAAACCAAGGCAGTGGCATTAATTTGTCACCAAATGAGTCTCATATCATGATGCCACAAATGTCCCAACCTGACTTATCCGTTGACCTTACTGCTCCTGCTTCATCAAATCATTTCTCCATGGAAGATTTCTTATGTCAGCCGGGTAGTAGCATTGAGAGTTTCAGAGGCATTAGGCCATCTAGCCCTGCAGAATTTGGTAACAACCGATCTATGTTGAATAGAGAGGGCTTTCGGCGTTATAACATGGATGAAATTGCTGAGGTACGTCCTTGGTAGTTTTCCCCCTATGATATCACGGAGTTACATGTTTCTTTGACTACATATGCATGTCTATGTTTGTGTGTGTGTGTGCTTGTGCTTGTGCATATGCATATGTGTGTTTTGGGTGGGAAAGAGTGGACTTTCTTGTAATCAACTTAATGTTGTGCAGGTATTATTAGCACTTGAGAGGATTGAACGAGATGCAGAGCTGACATATGAGGTAGTTAATTTTTGGTCAGTGATGAGTACAGGAGGCTTTAAACTTATGTATGAACACTTTTGTATCTTACAGCAATTGCTCGTTCTGGAGACCAATTTGTTCCTTAATGGACTGAGCTTTTACGATCAGCATAGAGACATGAGACTTGACATTGACAATATGTCCTATGAGGTTCGTGATGCATTTTAAAATTTTTTCAAGAGTAACATATATTTTCTATTTCTTTTTTCTATTGGCACAAATTGACTTATGCAGTTACCTTCCGTCTAATCAGAAGTTCCTATGATGCTAACTGTAATCTCTTAAACTATGCTAATTTAACTGGATTCTGCTGCTACTTTTATAGGAGTTATTGGCCCTAGAAGAAAGGATGGGTACTGTGAGCACAGCACTTCCAGAAGAAGCATTATCAAAATGTCTCAAGACTAGCATATATGGTTCTTCACTTATGGAGGATACGACTACCAATCTTTGCAGCAACGAAGATGATGTTAAATGCAGTGTTTGCCAGGTCGTCTTCTTTTCTTACTTTTCCTTCTATTTCATAGCTTGTTGAATAATCCTAATTTATTGAAGAATCAAAATATTGAGCATCAAAGGCATTAACATCTGATATAGAAGCAATTTAGCCAAACCTAAATTTGTACCGGAATCATCTGCCTTGATTCTCCTGAACTGCGGATACGGCAAAATAGTTCTTCTACCATTTTAAGCGAAAGAATACTTGGGAAACTGTTTTTGAGCAAGGATTTTAAGTTTGGAGGTACAGCAAAAAAAAATAAGCTTCATCAAAAGGAAATGTACAAAATTAGCATTTTTTGTGGTACAAACTTGTAATCTGTGTTATTTGCTCAATTTTCTCTTTTCTCTTCGCCTTTAACCTTTTATTGCACCATTACAGGAAGAGTACGCCACAGGTGATGAAGTTGGGCGGTTACAGTGCCAGCATATGTTTCACATGGTCTGCATACATCAATGGCTTAGGCTGAAGAATTGGTGCCCTGTGTGCAAGGCATCGTTGTCAACCTCATCATTACCATCGTCCTCCTGATTCTTCTAATAAACTAGATGCAGAAGTCGGGCTTCTTCATTTGTACAAATCTCGTCTTCTCATTTTCCATCTCGAAAAAAATTTCTTTCATGTACATATCAATCATCTTTCACATTTTATAGACTAATAAACACCGCCAGTGCGGCTAACTAAAATGAGTAACTGAATTGAATTGGTCGCAGATTGCTCTGTTTTTGGTACGTTTGTCTTGATCACTGCTTTATCTTTGGGGTGCTTCTTTCTTACTTATTGCCATGTTTTATCCTTGTGCCTTGTTGCCGCTGAGAATTGATGACCAAGTAACTTACGGGTGTTAAGCTAGACAAAAGGAGCTGACTTGATACTTTAATGGGTTAAATACTGTTTGGATGTTCCAGGATAGGCAGGTTTGAATCAAGAAAGATGATATAACAGTAGTGGAATATCATAAAACCCAGTATCCTGATGAATCAAGCTTTAAACTCAGATCTGTTCAAACAGCACATCAGCTCTGTTCACACAGCACATCAGCTCTGTTCACACAGCACTTTTAGCTATAAGAAAGTTAAAGTTATTCTATTTGATGAAGCACTACTCAAATGGATAAAAGGAATCACTTATGGATGTGTAAAGGTTCAAGAAAAAGCAATTCTGCAATTGGTCCCATCACTTTGCACTCCCCTAAAACCAGGATTTCTTTATACTTGGAAGAAGAGTTTGATGAAAAGAGATGTAGGAAAAAAGGGGGAACATAAGAGCCCCAGTTATAGTTGTCTATTATCCTCATGTAGTCAGTAGGATTCTTGTGCATAACAGAGCATCATTTGGATGATCTTCAAAAGTAGTTATTCTGATTTCTTGTACTTATAAACACTAATTTACACCAACAAAAAAGTAAAAATTCTAATTCATCAATGAAGGAGAATATTCAATCTCTTAATACTAATTAAAATGTCAAGTTGCTTCACTGGTAGAGAGATGAGTAGTATCAAACATTGTACTTAACACTATTTATTCTGGGATAACTATCAGAAGTTAAACTAGTAAGACAAGAGATTTAAGATTTAAAAATTGGTATTAGACCGTCATAAATTTGGCTAAAAATTAAATAAAATTAAAAAATTTGAAATATGATTTAAAGAATTTTTCCTTACTTATAAGAGAATTTGAAATTTAATTGAAAAAAGAGAGTGTTAAATAAAAATTAATCAATTTATTTTGGTTTATAAGAACTTATTAATATACAAAAAATTGACTGGTTAATTAATAAACTGATCCATTTTTACCAACAAAAATTGAATACCAAACTCAAAAGTTGAAAGACTCAAATTTTTTTACAGTCGAACTGGTTAAGTTTTTTATTCATTGATAATACCAACTACAATTATATAATTCTATTATTGAAAATATATGGAAATGCATTTGTCAACCTTGCTTGTATTTTTCCTCTATTTATATCTAATATTTTAATTATTTAAATAATAATATATCTAGACCCTATTCATTTCCTTAATAATGCCAATTTCTTTAAATGTTATTTCAAAATTTTTAATTTTATTCGATGTTTAGCTATTTTTATGATGATTTGATACGAGTTGAACCGATTTAACTTCCGATCACAATTTTAAAACATTTCCTTTTATTTGATTATGACAAAACTCGTTTCTTGTTTACAAAATTCTGAAGACAGAAAACAACTCTACAAACTGTTGACGTAACTTATGAAACGTGGCACGTGCCAAGTTGTCGGATTCAACTCGCCATGCTCTGCGAAACTCACGCAAAACGTGAAGTATGAACACAGACCAATTCCACAGAACACGCGTCCTTGTCATGTCTTAGTAGTTTTTAAGCCGTAGTGGCAAAGTTGTTTACTAGTTCCTAAAATGGAAGCCAAAGAAACAAGTTCCCAACATCTGCAATCATGAAGTCCAATTCGCATTCAACAATAATGGGTAGCATGGCAGACAAACTGGGAGAGAGAGATATGAACTATCTGACTAAATCACACAGACACACCTTCAAGTTACCTGTAAGGATTCTGAAGCTTCCTCTTGCTTTAAAGAACAGTACATCCCTAATCTGCGAAAATGGAAAGATGATATCAAAAATGTTCATATACCAACGTAATCATTCAGCATTAGAGATGCCATTGATTGGTTTTACAAGACACATTCTGAAAGGTTCGTTCTTTCAGTGCATCCTTGAAAGTTCTCGACGGTAACGGCGTGTCTTCTTCAACTTATCACAGTTTAGATTTGATGTGTTCATCCAATCTATCGTACATCAACTTATCCATTTATTGCAACTGCACAACATTTATGTTACTTAGCACTGATAATATTCAAACGCCTCAGTGACTAGCAAGTAGGAGGTAATCAATAAGGAAAGTACACTGAGCACTCTTCATACGGGAAAAATGGTAGGAACATACAGCTCCATGGGCTTTAGCCTAATTTTAGATCATTTCATACGCATATACTATAGCCTTACTCCGTAGTCTGTCGTGGCAAGTGAAAATTGCGTCAGTAACACAGAGCTGTATCTGCTTCTAGAGAAAAGCTAAAAGTGAAATATTTTCAAGCAAATAAGCTCTATTACCATTTATTATTATTGGATTTGCATAAACGACAACACTTCTCATTAGAAGTTTCTCTAAAAATAACAGATTACATAAATCAATGATCAGTTTCTGGAAATATTATCTGCCTTCCTGAGACCAGATTCTAAACATTATTTGTCATTATCACATCTCTACCCGTAAATTTCAGAACATTCAGTTGTTCTTCAAGTTAGTTGATATGCCAAGGGATCCTCATTGCCTGTTTAAGACTGGCTCGTTCTCGTACCTGTGAACACATCTGCCAGTACTGTGCTTTTAGGTGTGGTAGTGTCTCCTGAATTAAGCAACTTCCTTGGAACCACCTAGTAGGTGAAAATGCAACTTGCAACTTCTTGTGCGATACTCGATAACTATGAGGACTTGAAATTCTCCATGGGCGCACAGAATCGAAATGAGTAATACTGTGAAAAATATTGTTGGCATCATTCAAATGAATATTCAGAATAGAAGAAAGGGACAAACTGGAGGTCAATGTGTTATTCAATATTGGAATTTGAATCAATTCTCTGATTAAAGAAATACATAAAGAGCAATACTGCAACTCTTACAGTAGTGATTTTACCTTTAACCAACCTACACGAGTATCCCTGCAAAACTGTCTTTAGACTTCCACATTGCTGGCTGTAAATTATATAATGGATCTTAAGAATTGCGCCGATTGCAGGTGACAGCCAACACCAATGCTTATCATACATCGAAGTAACCGATCTAGGGTATTCTTTTGAGAGTTTCCCCAGTTGGTCACTGTTAAATAACTTCCTGATTCATACAGGATCTTAGCCAGAGAATACAGGCAATGCCAAAATCACTATATTTTCTTTTGAGAGCTGAGTTTCGTCCATAGGGAAGCCATCTGGCTCATCCTGGCAACAAGAACAGAAACAGTGCCTAAAGGCTTCCCTTACAGGTTGTCAAGGCCCATGAACTGAGACATCATAGTCCACATAAAGCTTTGGGATGAACAGATCTTCACAAGAATGTTTCAGTCCTCGAACAAATGCATAGAGATTTTCTCCAGCAGCAAAGGCCAATCTTCACCAAGTTGCTGTGGATTTAGCTCCATGGCAACTTTGAAATCAACCAAAGATATTGAACAGTGTGGTCTCTGTTCCTGTGTTACTTCTGCAGACTGACCGCTACCCTGGGCATGTAAGTGATTGTTTGGCCACATACCATTGATAGTCCTTCCTTGAGGCAGATGCTTAGGGGCAGGCAACTTTCTGCGATCATGCGGAGTCCTTGCTCCAACCAACTCAACACATGACCTGATCAATCTCTTCAAGTATGCATCTAACATATTGTTCAACATATTGGCACATTCCACAGAAACCCCTCCAAGGCCCTGTGCACTTGCAATCTGTTCCATGCGTTTTCTTAACATCTCTGTACCAGACAAGAAACCACTATCGTAGAAGCGAACGAAACCACCATTGTATGTCATTGGCATGGCTTTGCGGGCCCCACCAACACTAGCTGAACAAAATGGTATCCCAAGTGGTGCAAGCAGAGAGCGCCTAGAGAAATTCAATTGGTTGTCCTGCTCCACCTCTTCCTCGTCTTCCACAAAAGTTGGCTGATCCTTGCTATGTGTCCTCCGATTTCCAGTACCCTTGTGAAACTGACCATCCCTTTCATTCCTGGGTTGTTCAGCAACTGCGTGAAGTTGCCGAATAGGTCTTTGATAGTCGCATGGGGGCATTTCTACATTTTCCAAGATAACCTTACTTCCAGCATCTTCTGCACCAATTGGCTGATGTGGAACACACTCAATTTTTCCATTTGGTCCAAGTGGGCTAGGTCTATCTCTAATTTTCCGTTCACGTGTCCCGGTCCTAGCTTTTCGTGGGGACATTGGCAAGACTCCATTGGACCAATTTGGCACACTTTGGTTGTGAGTGGGAACAATGGAACCACATTGTTCATGCCCATCTTCTCTACTAGGCGATATTTTTTGCGTTTGAACCACAGATTTAACAGGCCTTGCTTCATTAATCGGCGGTGCAGTCTTAGCCTGGCATGCATTCTTCAAAATTGAGCGAATAAGCTCATTGTGCAGCGAAAGATTCTCCCTTCCAAGCAAGCGACAGCATGACTTATCAAACTCACTCTTAGTTAGCTTGTGACTTAAAAACCTATTCAAGCTGTAAAAATACTTCTTGCACCTCTCAACACCAATCTTCTTCAAAATCTGAGCTTTAAGTCCAGTTAAATCAATTCTAGAGCTGTGTTGAGGTTGCATATCTTAAAGGACAAATTCATACACCAGCTAACAGAACCCAAAACCCCAGACACCCAATCACACTTCAAATAACTATTACTCCCTCCTCCAAACCACCCACGCATCAATCAACTCAAGCCCTCCATAGTTCAAGATGAAGAGAGCCAAATAAGAAAAAGCTCGAGCTCCAACCAGATACAGTTATTTCCCTTTCCAAACGACCCAAAATCCAACCTTCCACGAATTACGCAATGCAAAACCAAATCTCATCTTTACAGAAAGCCAAAACCCTAACGATCAAACTCAGTCATTAAACTTAACCAAAAACCCCAACCCCAGGGAAATTGATTCAATATCATAAAAACTAAAAACCCTAAAGTTCAAATCACCAGAGTTAATGCGTTGGCCATTCCCGACGAGCTTCAGAAACTACGAATCATATAACTACACCGATTAAACCAACACTTTCCCTCTCTCACACTGCTCCTAAATTCCGAAACCGAATTAAAAAGCTCCAAAATTCAAATTCAGAGAATTGAAGTTGAAAAAACAGAGATCAGATAGTTGGGCAATTGACTTGAGAACAGAGCAAGGATAGGATTTGCAAAGAGAAGAAAGAGATTCGAATTGCAGAAAACAAAACCCCGCAATGAAGAGCACAGAATTCTTTTATATTATAAAAAAGAACACTCAGAGAGTGAGAGATTGAGGTTTCAGAGATTGATTGAACTCTGACCTTAACCCAGCTCCCCACAATTGCATACCAAATCCAACAGTTACTGGGCTCTTTTCCGCTACGAATCTTCCTCTGCTTCGACTCTTTCGCGCTTTATCTCCATTTTTTATTTTCCATCTTTTCTCTTTTTCTCTTTTTTTTCCCCCCTGATACAAAGAGAGCTTCGTTCGCTTCTTTTGATTCTGTAGCTCGAACTCGATCGCTGCTAATAGTTCCTCTCTTCTTTTTTTTCCTTTTTTATTTAACTTAATAATTTACTTCCCTTTTTTCTCTCTCTTCCTTAACCTTAATTTTTTAAAAACATAATGTATTTCTCTTCTCAATTTTAGAACTTCCTACATAATAATTAATCCCTATTATTTAATTAGAGACCCTCTCGAAAATAATAATTTATAAGTTTCTATTTTTAATCTTTACGAAACCGTTGTATGTAGCTCTATCGAAAATAACTTCTTTTTTTTATTAATGGGAAAAATCGAAAACAACTTACATTATAAGTCGAGAGATATAGAGTCCCAACATATTTTCGGGAAGGAAGGGGTGACACCTAATAAGTGGATTAACAAAAATGGTGGTTCAAATAAATGTTGATGATGACGATAATAATACTTTTAGATTATATTCTTGTCGAAGACATCGGGACAATCTCTAAATTAATTAAGAGTAAAATTGTATATTTTAAATTTTTTCCGAATTCTGCATTTTAGGGAGACTCATATCGAATATTGTTTTAAGAAAAATAACATTTTTAATAAATTATTAATAGTAGGTATTTCATAATTATTTATAATTTTTTTTTAAAAAGCTATAAACTAGACAAGGAAACCTATAACAATTTATTTAAATAAATTGTTGTGTAATGGAATTTATTATTGTTACTAATAAGCCAACACATGAATTGATTTGTTGATAAAAAAAGGTTCGTTTTAAGTTTACTACTTTCTCCTATTTAAAATAAGTGTCGTTTTAGAGAAATGCATACTTATTAAAGAAAGTTAATGAAAGTCTGATATACCTTTATTAATTACATGTTAAAATATTTTAAAAATATAATCTGTGTAATCTGTGTAATTAAGATGTGAGAGAAATTAAAAGATAATTTTGAAAATAAAATTATAAATATGTATAAAAAATATACTTATTTTAAATAATTAAAATTTCTATGATACTTATTTTAAGCAGAAAGAGTAATAAATAAAACTTTAATGGAACTTTTCCAACAACATTTTAGTTTTGGTGGTTGACATGTCCATGTTCTGGGGAGCAGCGCGCAGTGTTATTTCCTTTGTACGAGACACTTGTAATGCAAGGTGTTCAAAGATGAATGGAGGTTTGTCTAATTTTAAATGGTTTACGGTAAGAAAAGAGTTACATAATTCCTCGTACTACATGCTTACCGAGATTAAAGTAATCTTAGTTTCATCCATAATGTCCAAAAATGACAACTTTTACCCTAACTTCATTTAAAATTAATGAATTAAACTAAATTTATTAAATTTAAGATTATGACTAAATTTGAGAAGACTAGCTCACAAGTAAAACAATATTATTATATGCAATAATTTACAAATCAATTGAATTAAATAAAATAATGTTATTTTATTTTTTAAAATGTTTTTTAAGAGCAAGTTTTAAATTTTATGTCTATGTTTTTGTATTAAGTTTTCTCTTTTAAAAAAGTAAAATTTAAATTATCAAAAAAATAAAATAGAAGTCATCTATTTGGTTTTTTTATATTGAAAATTGAAATTAAACATTTAAAATATTTTATATTAAATAAATATTAACCCGTGATTTGAATTACAAATTTTATAATGTCTTAGTTGTCTATTGAATATAAGTAAATAATTTTAGTTTTATTAAAAATATTTCACTGAAAAGAAGACCTAACTTAACTCTTTAATCCAATCTGAACTAATTAAACTCGATTAAAACTAGTAAATTAAAATAACTATAATAAATTATTATTTTAGGTTAAATTTAATTAGAATCAAATTAAAGAGTTGAGTTTTAGATTATTATATTAATAATATTTGATTGTTCCACGTGTGATGTTCATATTAGGTGTTACTCATTATTATTTTTAACCAAAATTTAAAAGTGATTTTTTTGAAAAATTGAAAATATACTAAAATTTTAAAAAATTAAGGAATTAAAAAAAAGAGTTTCATATTTTTACCTTTTATTTTATTCGAATTGATGGACATATTGATTTTTAGCATATAATATGAGATGTAGAATAAGGGTTATCTTGTAAATTTTTTTAATAATTTAAATATTATTTAAAATAATATTCAAATTTGATGGATATCAATATTATACTGTATTAAAACCAAAATTACTATTAGATCTGATACCTTTCCTTATTCACAAGAATAATGTTTACTGTGAATTACTTTTTGCGCTAGGTGACTATCAGTCCTTAAGCCATGGGGGCCTCTTCCAACTCCTGCTTGGTTATCTAATACGAGGATGTATTACAAGCCATGAGCTTAAACAGGTAGACATTATCTGGGTCCATTATTTTTCATCAATCAACATTATTCCATGTTTCGTTGCTGGTGATTCATGGCTCCAGGTTAATGGCTGTACATCCAAATAGCAAGACTTTGTCTTCTTTCGTGGGTTATCTTTAATACACTCTTGCATTGCTCCTCTTTTCAAATGTTGCGCGTTGTTGTTTTATGGAGGAATAGTCTCTTCTGGTCCTCTCTTCATACATAATAATGCATTCTTGGTAAATGACTCCACTACTAGAATCTCAATCTCTTTCATCGCTCTAGGATCAGTTGGTTGGTTGTTCCTCAATCTACGAGCGTTTAACTGCGGCATTCTCATGCTTTCTAGGTCGTCCCTACACGATCTTCCTGTCGAGATAATAACCCACCAATTCTTGTTCATTCGTTTGGAATCTATATTCAGGTTTCATATTGTTGTAGCTTGCAATCAATCGTCAGACATAATGCATTCTTCTAATGCATAAGACTAGACATATATATATATATATTTCGCAAACTTTTCGCAAACTTCTTTAACATCAACAAAATAAAAATAAATAAAACCAAAATAATAAAAAATACCAAAAATTTGATAACGCAGTTCAACATATCTTACCTACGTTTGCGAGACCCTCACCCAGCTTAATAACTTTCACGAAGTACAGTAGATTTACTCAAGGCTTTATTGAACCGACACCATTCAACCTTTAACGCTATCTTTCAACCTCACTTCTCGTAAAATAATTTCACACCCAATAGTACGACCGTCTCGTATTAACCTCAGCAGATGATTTTTTCAATACTCTTTTTAATTAAAAGACAATTAATAAAAAATAACTCAAGTGATCAAAATAATAAAGAACGAAAACTAGATACACTTGAGATAGAAAAGAATAACTTCCCAAAAGATTAAGCTCTACTGAAATAGATCTAGAAGTCGTCGCAATAACAATGGGTTGACTCACACAAACACCAACAAGAAGCCACAGCTTTGAAAAATTCCAGCAACGTTATCTTGAGAGCTAGGCAACAAACATTAGCTCACGACGTTTGATTACCAAGGGAGACTAGCCACAATAGCATCCGCACCATTTCAACTCCTTCGTAATAAATCGCAGCACACGATGGTCCTTGCCCATTGCTTAATTTGTTGTCCAACGCCCACTGCAGCGTTGATTTCAATCAACAATACGTGCACTCCACTACTCCAAACCAAAGCCACCTTTGTCTTGTATACTCAAAACAATCACGTAAACTATGTAATTAATGCCCACTTCTCCTTTTTATAAAACCCACGGTGTTTTCAATCCCCAAAGACATGCACACAAAACTATATTTTTCCAATAACAATTAATCAACTTCACCTGCGTTATCCCACGCCTATATGATATTTGCTTCCCTCACACCCAAGACATGCACCCCACCGTAATATGAAGATCAGAACACACACAACAAACGTGAGCTGCTGCTCTCTCCAAAAAATGGCGCACGCCCCTTGCTTTTTCTCCACTTACGTGTTTTGATGGACTTTCTCCACAACTCGGAGATGTCCACGTGTATTGATAGACTTCAAGGATTTCACAGTAAATAAGAAATCTAAACAGCATGTATATTTAAAAGGGACTTCTACATTGATTAAAATATGTGCACAAATCTCACTTCAATCAAATAACCACAACTTTAATTCCACCATAATTAAGATTTTATATGTCTAGTTTAAAATGCCAAAACTAAATAAAATATATATAAAATAAATCTTAACAATCTCCCCCTTTTTGACATTTTTGTCACAAGCATGAAACTCCCTCTAAATAACATAATTTGACATATAACCATCAAATACACAATCCACATGAGATGAATCAAATATCAAGTTCCAAAGAACATCAAGTTTATCCAACCATCCAAATTTCTCCCCCTTAGGACAAAAAGATGCCAAAAAATACGACGAATAGTCTCACATATACTTTGAAATCTTCCCCTCCGTAAACAATCTGATGTCTCCCCTTGAGATAAAATAATATCAAAATGCATAATCATAATAATCAACTATAGATGCAGCAGAAGAATTATAAGCACGCCAATATGACAATTTACCACAATTCAAAACACTGAGAGATATGCCTGAAAGAGAGAGAGATACCCGAGAGAGATCCATACTGATGCGAGAGCTAAAGAGTCTTCGGTAGAGTCAAAAAGAAGTCACAATACAAACTACTAAAAAAATGAAACGACAATAGCAACAAAAAAACTAAAGAGCAAAAAAAAACTTTTCTTTTCTTTTTCGTTTCGTTTTTCTCTCTTTTTTTTTGTTTTTTAACAATAAAAGAACTTTAAAAATGTAAAGCATACTGCCCCTGTGCCCTTCAAAGAAATTCAAACTTGGTCTTTTTCTTTGGCTCGAATGAAGATGTGTAACAAAAGTAGCTTGCAAGTTCTTGATAATCAACCATTTTTCTTTCGCTCACATCTCCAATAACATTTCTGCTGGATGATTTCTTCGGATTCGAGATGAAGAACCTCGGTTCAAATCAGCTTTCATTGTTTTGGTTGGTTCATCATCCGAAGTAACTGAAAGTTCTTCAGTTCGTGCAGTTACTTTCTCAGCAGTAACTAACTGCAAATCTGGGCATTTTCTTGTTTT
>JAOSBP010000003.1:28166314-28170755 GCA_027563825.1 Erythroxylum mucronatum
TCTATTATTAAATTAGATAATTTTCTCAACAAACCACTTATTAGGTTACTTGTTATATTTTAATTATATTTGTAAGAAGAATTGAATAATATTTATAATTTCCTAATTAATAAAAATTGATAATTAATAAATTGATCGGTTTTAACAACAAGAATTATTAAATAAATTAAATCAAAAAGTTGGATAATTTTAATTTTTTATGGTTGAACCAACTGAATTGATTGAGTTTTTTAATCAATGGATATAATATTATAACCTATGTACAATTAAATTTAAAAAAAGAAACATATAACCCATTTATTAAGAAGAATTGATTATATTAAAGTCATTGGTTCATTAGCATGAAAAATGAATTTTAGATACAATAAATTACATAAACTCTTATACGATGCTGACTTTATTTTGTAGAGCTTTCAAATGCATCACAGCCTAACAGTTAGCTTCACGTCCAAGACTTGAGCAATGCTTTCATGGCTTGTAGAATGCATTAAAAAGACTCGTTTTTAGTATGCTCAGAGTAACATGGACAGAGTTCAGAGACATTATGTCCTCGACTTCTGTGCTAAACCCAGAGGTCTCTTACGAGTCAACTCAGGCTGTGTATCTTAGATCCTAGTCTTATTTTTTTAAAAGTGCATTATGATTTTTTTATTTTTAATATAATATGACTTTTATTCCCGTGATGAAAAATAAAATTCAAAATAGCACCTCAGGATATTTACTAGACAATAACACTACAAATGTTTAAGTGAAGTGAACTATGCATACTCGGTCTATTAATAATTCAAAATCAATTTCTAGTATTAACCAATATAAGCAACAAGGAGCTACTTGCTTGACAATAAACATGGTGATTAACATGAAACAATTTGTTAAGTTGAGCTTATTTTTGGTTGGCCATAAGGTTTTTAATAGAATGAAATGGAACATAAAGGAATGAAATAGTTTATGATGTAATGTAAATGGATGTAATATTAGAAAATTGTTGTTTGAGAATGATGGAAGATTTCAAATGTGATATAGTGAAATGTTGTTTGGAAGAAGGGTTTATAATGTAATATAGTAAAATTTTGTTTATCATTTTACATTTCATCCTAAACTTAATTTCCAAATTGAGAGTAACTTATTTTTACTGTTTAGGATGGAATGAGATATAATGTGAAACTCTCCTCTTTTATTACATTTCATTATAAACTCTTCTTCCAAACGATAGAATAATATTACATTACATTCCATTCTATTAATAACCACCCAATCAACCATACCCTAACAGCTTGTTTGGTTCAACTGCTGGAATTGGTAAGGAATGGAATGATTATTCTTAGGAATAGAATAGATGAGGAATATAATAAAATGAGTATTACTTTGTTTGGTTTATTACTAAAGAATTTCTATGCCAATCCTTGGTTTGAAAACATAAACTTGGAACGACAAAGGAATAACTAACAAAAAGACTAAAATATCCATTATAGCCATCACTAACTACATTATTATTATTATTATTATTATTATTATTATTATTATTATTATTAATTTTCTTATTAATTTTATTCTTATTATTATTAATTTTCTTCTTCTGTTTCTTCTTATTATTATTAAATTCCTTATTATTATTAATTTTCTTCCTCTTATTATTAATTATTAATTTTCTTCTTATTATTATTCCTATTATTATTACTTTTATTATTATTTCTATAAAATTCCTTATTATTATTAATTTTCTTCTTCTTATTATTATTAATTAGGATTATTATTATTATTAATTTTATTCTTCTTATTATTAATTTCATTATTCTTATTATTAATTTATTATTATTAATTAGTTATTCTTATTTTTCTTCTTCTTCTTCTTATTATTAGTAATTTTATTATTCTTATTATTATTATTAATTTTCTTCTTCTTATTCTTCTTCTTATTATTAATTTTATTAATTATTATTATTATTATTATTATTATTAAATTCCTTATTATTATTATTAATTTTATTCATTATTATTTTTATTGATTTTATTGATTTTATTAATTAATTATATTATTATTATTATTAAATTCCTTATTATTATTAATTTTTTTCTTATCATATGACATTCCAACATTTTGCAGTGGTTAATTTTTCCTTTATATACTTCGTGAATTTGATCTGACTCATGTCAACATTCATTATATAGTCGCTAGTGTAATATAAAATAATAATGGAATGATATTGAAAATAAATATAACATATGGCTTTAAATTACTAAAAAGTTATTTAGCTGAACAAAAAATAAGTTTCAGCCTTATTTTAAATAACTAGACAAAATATTTAAACTTCAACATAATCTTCAATGTGTGGCAAAAAAACTCCTCACCCAATCAAGTATTTGAGAAGGCAGAAGACTGAAAAGCGCAAACATTTGTGTAGGATAATCAGAAATTTTGCCTAAAGCAGTATCCCTTTCATCATCTGTGAGTCTTTCTATCTCACCCAATGCACTATCTAACTATTCAACTCTTTGTTGAATGTACATTTCAGTCTCAATATTCTTACACAATTTATCTCCAATCTAATTAATGGTATTACCCAACGTCCTGGTAGCAACAATAATTGAATCTGCTCCCGTATTTATCATTACTCCTTTTTCTCCTTCTTGTTGAAATATTTTCAACTTGTCTTTCAAGATTTGATGTTTGAGGTTGTTTAAAGGGCTCATCTATGTCATGCAAACTATAATCATATTGATCTTCACTACCTTTATTTATCCCACCCACACTTTCTTGCCTTTCCATTTCTTCAAGAATATTCGCAGTAGTTTGTGCGTCATTTCCATTTGCACGTTCTTCTCCATAGATTCCAATCAATTCATTATAGAAAAGGAAGCTCTTCCTTCGAAATTGAGCAAGCATCTTTTTGACTCTAACAAGATGAAAAAAAACATCAATAAAAAATATAAATGACAAGAAAGTAGTTAAAGAAAATACTT
Organism: Erythroxylum mucronatum; assembly: GCA_027563825.1. Classification (NCBI taxonomy): domain Eukaryota; kingdom Viridiplantae; phylum Streptophyta; class Magnoliopsida; order Malpighiales; family Erythroxylaceae; genus Erythroxylum; species Erythroxylum mucronatum. The sequence goes on from JAOSBP010000003.1 coordinate 28,169,276, forward strand.
AAAACAAGTTAAAAGTTCAATACTTACTCTTAAGTAAGAATCCTATACATGATCGTTAGCAATGACGATTTTCCTTTTGGTATCCCATCCAAATCCACTAGTATCTTTCCTTACCATATCATAAACAATGCTCCACTCTTTCTTTAAAGCTTTTAAGTTTGAATTAGGGATCTTTGTTGCTACCATTCTTTCTAATTCATTGAGATAGCCAGCTTTAAATCCAGTATTAGCATTGTACGTTCCCACATTATGCAAACCAATCATGCAGGAAACTAGCACAACATCCTCATCATAGTTTCACTTTTTTTGGTTCCTTTTGAACATTGAGAATCAATAGTTGACGGAGAATTCCTCGACATAGTTATCTACCAAATTAAAGCAATATTGATAAATTAAAAAATCATCATAATAAAGAAAAAAATAAAAACATTCATAAAATTCTTCATACCAATTAACATTAAGCATCAATAGTTTACAAGAACAATATAGTCTACAATAACAATGTACAACATAAATAACAAAGAGTACAACAACTTATATAAACAATAATATAAAACCTCCTAACACTCAAACATAATAGAACACCTAAAAAATGTCAATTCTCAATTTTGCTAGATGTTCGCCATTCATTGAACATTTCATGTGCAATTCAATTCTCCAATTTGTCCAAGCATTAGTTGGGTCAATAGTAGTTATAAACTCCTCATCAACAACTGGATTGGTGTGAAAATAATCCTTTAAATCACTCTCTATGGGATCAAAACTCATCTCTTGCCTAATAAAATTATGAAGCAAACAACAAGCTATAATAATTCGATTGTGTGTCTTTATTGGATAAAATGATGGACTCCTAAGAATAGCCCACCTAATTTTTAGTAACCCAAAACACCTCTCAATTACATTGCTTGCAGTCGCATAATTCATATTAAAAAATTCCTATGGAGTCCTTGGCTGGTAACCTTGACGCCATTCATTCAAATGGTATCTTTGACCCCTAAAAGGTACAAGGAAGCCCTCACAATTTGTATAACCTGCGTCGACTAGGTAATAACAATCTATATAAAAACCACTATGTAAGTTATTCAATTCAACCTATATAAAAAAAAACACTACATAAGTTATTCAATTTACATTATCTCATATACAAAATTTCAAACAACCTTCCTACATCTTATAGGAAAACTTACCATAAGGCATTTTTAGTGTATGTCTCCTAGTAATTGCACCACAAAGAACTCGACCATCAGTTACTGACCCTTCTCAACTAGGAAGAACATAAACAAATTGCATGTCAGGTGTGTACACACCTAACATATTTATTGCAATGTCACCCTTACGAGTTCAAAATCTAGGCTTATCTTTAATTGGCACATTAACCCTAATATATGTCTCATTTACAGTACCTAAGCAATTCTACAATTCAAATGAAATAAAAAATAATGAGGAACCTTAATCACATTCACTATATTTTCTTATAAAA
>JAOSBP010000003.1:28193678-28231925 GCA_027563825.1 Erythroxylum mucronatum
AAAGATTTATAAATACTATATATATATGATAGTATTTATATATAAATATATATCATATATATATATTCATATATATATATAGTATTTATATATATATATATATATATATATATATATATATGATAGTATTTATAGAGCTCACAAAACAATTATAAATCTTTTTAAAGGAAAGGAGAAATTGTACAAGCCTTACATAGATATTCTTGACTGACAATAGGAAAAGTATCTCACTCAAATGATCCACTTCGTAACTTGTTTTCTTTATCCTTATTGCTTATATAGTGGAGACATATGCACAAATAATATTATAGGTGGTCTGTTTGATGTGATTGAATGCAAATATATTTTTTCTATTGAAGAACAATCACAAGAGGCAAATGAAATTAAATTGAATCGTGAAGTTTTGGAGAGTTTTGCTAGATCATCAATAAAGAGAAAACTTAAGATGAAAAAGATGTAGCCCAGTAAGTTTTTATACTTTTAGTTTATTCTTTATTTATTAATAATATAATTTTTACCCCCTAAAAAAATAATATATTTTTTATTTTTCATAACTATTAATTTAAAATACAAATAAGCGGTGGAGATTATCTGTAAAAGTGCTCCAATATTGAGAAAACTTGCTTTTAGATTACTTAATTAAACAGTTTTTGCATCAAATTGTGAACACAAGTAGAAAGTTTTTTAATGTATTCTTACAAAGAAACAAAATCTTTTGGAACATCAAAGACTTAATGACTTTGTTTGCGTTGCTTATAATTTGAAAATGAATAACAGTTATTTTATAGTTTTGTTTTTATTTTTCATTATTTTTATTTTTATTATTAAATTTATAATTTCTCTATTATATATTTAGAACGTATGATCTAGGCAAACTTTTAAACCTTAAACCTTTCTTTTAACTAATTTGATGTTCGTTTCGACTTTTAAAACATTTATCTAAAGGCAAGTGGATAATATGAATTAAAATAATAAAAATGATGAATATACAATTGTGTTTTCTTGTCAAAATAAGTTTTATGTAATTAGATATATTTGTACATGTTTTTATGTAATTAACATAAAAAACTAAAATAATATGAACTTGAGATAGGAAGCAAGTAAAAAAGTGTCATGCTTATAAACAAAACATTTATTATTAAAATAAAAAGCGATTTTTAAGGTTTATTTCATAAAAACATAATAAAATAGGCAATCTAAAAAAAGTAAATTATTAAAAATAATAAATGTAAGTATAGTGACAAAAAAAGCAAATAGTTTTTAAACATTCTTTGCTATTCAATTTGAAGCCTTGTTCAACCAACTTAAACCACTCAATTTTAAGATTTTAAGTTATTAAATGAAGAATCACTAATCCAACATCAAATTATAAGAATTAGCACATCCTAAAATCAAGAAAAATTAGTAAGTGAGTGTTGTAGTATCCCAAAATGTGGCAAGATTATCTAATTTAATAAAATAATTTACTTCATAAAACTATTTCTTACAAACAATAAGGATTAGTTTAAAAATGTTTTCCAATCACAACATGAATTATCTTTAAAATTATATTCCAACATACAAAAATAATTACTTAAAAAATATTTCCGCAAATCAACAGGCGGTCATAGAAAACTTATTATTAGTACTCCTACATATATATATATATGTCTAGTATCATGTATTAGAAGAATATATTATGTCTGACCATTGATTGCGAGCTACAATAATATGGAACTAGAATATAGATTCAAACCAAATAAACAATAATTGTTGGGTTATTATCTATAAAGGAAGGTCACGTGTGGGCGATCAAGAGAGTATGAGAATGAAATAACAACTTGCTGGTATTAACGGTAATATTGTTTCTTGCAAAAAAAATACCATTTTATGTGCGTGAGAGGATTTTAAATTATTTGCTGCAACAAGTTAAAAAGAAAAAGGAAAATAAATAGGTTGATGATATATCTTTTGGAGATGATGAAGCACCATAAATGTTAAATAAAGGCAAAGTTATTATTGATATGGATTCTTATTTTCCTTCAAAAACTAGTCATGGTTTTCATCCTAGTTTAAAATTTGTTTTGGCTGATAAAGATGTTGTTTTGTTAAGTAAACGACCATAGGCTACATGGTTACATCATTTATGTATTTTTTTAATGTTTTAAATTCGCCATATTTTCAAGAGGTAATAGATGCTATAATAATGATAGGTTTAAGATTAAAGGTCCCTTCTTATTATAAGATTAGTTTGCCTTTGCTTTAAGATTTAACAAAGGAATGTGTTAATTGTGAACATATATAAGTCTAGTTGGAAATCAACAGGATGCCCTATTATGGCAAATTTGTAGATTGATCAAAGATAAAGAACCTTGATCAATTTATTGGTTTATTGTAATATTGAAACAACTTTTTATCAAGTTTGTTAAAGCTTCTAATATGGTAAAAAGTGATAATGTTTTATTTGAAATATTTTATGAAATTGTTGAGTGGGCTGGACCAACTAATGTTGTGCATTTTGTTACAGATAATGCAATTAATTATGTATCAATTGGATGCTTGTTACAATCAAGGTGTAAGCATGTTTATTAGTCTCCATGCGCTTCTCATTGTATAAATCTTATTTTAAAGGATATTGGTGGGATGAACCATATTTCTATTCTTGTTTCACACGCATCTACGATTACAATTTTTGTGTATAATAATTTCACATTTTTGTCTTGGTTAAGAAAACAAGAAGAATAGGTTGAGATCGTGCATCCTATTAGTACCAGGTTTGCAACTACATTTATTACTTTGAAAAGTGTCTTTGAACATAAATAACTACTTCAAAATTTAGTGACAAGTAAACATTTTTTAAGTCATAAGTTATCAAAGAGTGCAAAAGGAAAGGAAGTTTGTGGTATTATTTTAGATGATAATTTTAAGATGCTTACTTGATCGTTGTGAAGATTGTGACTCTACTTATAAGGTTGATGAGGATTGTTGACTTAGGCGAGAAGCCATATTTGTGTTATATATGTGATGGAATGTATAGAGCTCACAAAGCATTTATAAATCTTTTTAATGAAAAGGAGAAATTATATAAGCCTTATATGACGATGGGATAAGCATTTTATTCAAAGAATCCACTTAGCAACTTATTTTCTTTATCCTTATTGCTTATATAGTGGAGATGCATGCACAAATAATATTATGGGCGGTTTATTTGATGTGATTGAATGCAAAAGTATTTTCTTTATTGAAGACCAATTACAGGCGGCAAATGAAATTAAATTGTTTATATTATGAAGGTTTAGGGAGTTTTGCTAAATCATCAACAAAGAGAGAACTTATGATGAAAAATATGCATAACTATTAATTTATAATATAGATAAGCGGTGGATATTATTTGGTGAAAGTGCTCCAACATTGAGAAAGCTTGCTATTAGATTACTCAATCAAATAGATTCTACATTAGGTTGTGAACGTGATTGAAGTGTTCTTGAACTTATTCATACAAAGAAACGAAATAATTTGGAACATCAAAGACTTAATGACTTTGTTTACATTACTTATAATTTGAGAATGGAGAACATGTATTTTATAGTTTTGTTTTCATTTTTATTATTTTTATTATTTATTATTAACTTTATATTCTCTCTATTATGTATTTATAGCACTTAGTAAGAAGAGAATGTATAATTCAGTTGATATTGATTGTATTGAACATACTGATTTTCGGATCAAAGAAGAAGAACTGTCACCCGATTTTGATTATAATGAACTTTAAAAGGCAATTTATGAAGAAAATACATTTATCACAACAAACGAATTGGGAACATCTACTGATGGTTAATTTATATCTTATTTTAATCATATTTAAGTTAAAATTATAATGTATTATAAATTTACAATTAAGAATAATTTTATACATTATTAATTTGTAATTTTTTTGGAATGTAATAGAAGAAATGTTTTTTTGAAAAAATTTGAATATATTAAGCCTTGAAGGGAAGTCAAAATGTCTTACATTACAATAAGTCAACCAAAGGATTTAACTACATTGCAGGGAAGGTATGACTGCATCAAAACACTGCTATAGGTCAAGTATGAAAGATTAAGCTGAACAAGTTGTTGAAGAAGCCCTGCCATAGGTGAGTTGATTCCCTCGTCAACAACAGAATGCAGTAGACGATGTTGATGCAAATATTTTAGATGAAAGCGTGATTTAAGAGTCTTTAGATAATGTTAGAGAATTTGAAACTTTTGACGATGATGACACAATCTCTTTCAAAAATATAATTTTGAATTTGAATTTGAGTTTTATGTTAGATTCAAATTTAGTTTGAATTATTAGATTTGATGTATTATTAGTTCATTATATAATAATAGACATGAGTGTATTTTTTATTTCAATAAAATATTTTATTTGTACTTATTCTTATAATTTTTCTTCTTATTTATTATATACCAGTTTTATAATGGTCTAATATCAGTTGAATCTTTAAATCTTAAACCTTTCGTTAGATTGATTTAATGTTTGGTCCGATTTTTAAAACATTGGTATAAAGGCAATTAGATAATATGAATTATAATAACAAAAATGACAAGTATACAATTGTGTTTTCTTGTCATTTGTGTAATTAGATATATTTGTGCATGTTTTTATGTAATTAACATAAAAAAACTCAAATAATATGAAATTAAGATGGGTAATATAAAGTAAAGTAAATCATAAAAAATTATAAATATAGGTATGGTGACAAAAAATTAAATAGTTTTTAAATATTCTTTGCTGTTTAGTTTGAAGCCTTGTTCAATTAACTTAAACCACTCAATTTCTACTCAATTTCAAGAGTTTAATTTAGTAAATGGAGAATCATCAAATTATAAGAATTAACACTTCCTAAAATCAAGAAAAATTAGTAAGCGAGTGTTGTAATATCCTAAAATGTGAAGTGATTATCTAATTTAATAAAATATTTTACTTTATAAAAGTATTTCTTACAAACAAAGGGAATTAGATTTAAAATGTTTTCTAATTACCACATGAAATGTCTTTAAAATTGTCTTCCAAAATACAAAAATAATTACCTAAAAAATGTTTTCCCAATTCAAGGAGAGGTCACAGAAAACTTGTTATTGCTACTCTTACTTCTACATATATATGTCTAATCTCATACAAGAGAAGAATACATTGTGTCTGACGGTTGATTGCGCTACAACAATATGGAACTAGAATATGAGTTCAGATCCTCTGTCCAATTTTTATGGTGTCTTATTGTGTATAGTGAATCTTAGCCATTTATTTATGTGGGCTCTACGTTTATTTATGTGGAGCCCACGTGGGACCCGCATAAATAAATGGCTGAGATTCACTGGATACAATAAGACACCATAAAACTGAACAGAGTATCTTGTTCCCATGTAGGTTCAAAACTTGTAAAACAAGATTTGGTGAGTTATTATCTCTGCAAGAAGATCGTGTATGGGCGACTAAGAGTGCATGATAATGGCGCGTTTAAATGTTGCATACAGAAAGTGAATTGTATTGTATTTTTCTATGTATTTACAAATGGTCTGAAGACCTTAATTTATACAATTGTAGGTACATGAGATAAGTTGAAAGATTGAAGTACATCGAAAGTAATGTTTTTCTTTTGATGTGAGACAAGCCGATTTTACTAAGAAGTGAAATGATCCATCAAAGTTCTGTAGCTGTAAGAGTAATACTTTTATATTGTATCTCAGTATTGGAGCAAGCAATTGTCAATTGTTTCTTAACAGTCCAAGAGCTGAGAATGGAACCAAGAAAGATGCAGTATGTAGATGTAGAACGATGATGATCATCAGGTTACCAGCCCAATTAGCATCACAATAAGCATAAAGGTTGAGAGAGGATGATTTGGTAAGATGAATGCTAACAAAAGTTTTAGAATGAAGATATTGTAAAATCTGTTTGACCGAAGTCTAGTGAAAATCGGCAGGACAGTATAAGAATTGAGAGACTTTGTTGACAGTAAACTGAATGCCAAGTTAAGTGAGACAGAGATATTAAAGAGCAACAATAGATCTACAATACTTTGTAGTATCCAAGAAGTGAATAACTAGGGATGTCAATTTTGACCCGGGCCACGGGCCAAAATAGTTCAGCCCAACCTTGACCTATAGCCCTACCGGAATGACAAAAACGACAAAATAGTTCGGCCCGACCCTAACCTGTAGGCCGACCAGAATGACAAAAACATGGTCGTTTGGTAATTTTTTTAATAAAAAGTAAGGATAGGTTGGGTCACGGGCTGGCTTGCAAGCCATCCATGAATGACCATGAATTTTAGATAAAGGAATAGTAAGAGTTATGTGTGAGTTGCCAGGTTTGGAATTATAGAAGATCTTTGATGTATGTGGCTTGAGTGACTAAAAGACCAGTGGGTGTACTAATGGCCTCAAAACGTAGGAAGTGATGAGTTGGATCCCCAATTCCTTAAAGGAAAAAGTGTGTTGAGATCATGAAAAAGAGATGTAATAAATGATAATGATGAACCTGCAACTAATATATCATCCATGTCTGAAACCAGGTGGTATGAATGAATAGAGAGCAGTGTCAGACTTGAATGAAATAAAGTCAAATTTGAGAAGTTTCTGACTCAACTATGAAACCAAGGTGAAGGAGTTTGTTTCAAGCCATACAATGCTTTACGGAGATGACAGACATGATAAAAATAGTTGGGATCTATGAACCCAAGAGGTTGAGACATGAAGACTTGCTCCTAAAGACAACCATAAAATTTGGACACGGGAACACACCAATTTCTAAAATTTGGTGGACACGGATACGGCGTATATATATATGACGAGTCTGTACTCTGTAGGATCAGTCGTTCATAGAATTCTTGAAATATGAATTCTGAATTTTTTTTTCATAATTCTAAATTATATATATATATATATATATATACAGAGTACAGACTCGTCATCAACTAAAACTGCATCTATCCTGTCACTTTCTGCTTTATTGTTAGGAATCGGAGAGAGAGAAACAAAAAGAATGATATAAACCATCAATATCTCTAGCATTCTTTATTTTTTTGGGCAGTGTATTTCATATAAAGCTCCAGGCATTGCATACCTGTAACGACTCTATTAAAAAGAACTTGTAGAACCTATATGTATGACTCTATTCAAAAGGGAACTACCCATGTCATAAAACGTTGACTTCAGGCTTACCTAATAGTGTTATCAGTGCAGACGACGGACGTGAAGGAGACAAGGAGCAGATGTGTGACAGAAGATTTGTGAGAAAAAGAGAAGCGATGGCTGGAAAACGATGGTTTTGAGATGTGAGTTCTTAATTAGGAAAACTTAAAATTTTAAATAATTAATTAAAATGTTACGAGCCATATTAAGATGTGTCCGAGCTTTGTTCGAGCCATCCCGAGCTGTGTCCGAGCCGTATCCGAGCCGATAAAAAAGATTTTTTTATTCCGACACGTACTAACACGTGTCCGACACGTGTCCACCGTGTGTCCGTGTCGGACACACGAACACGACATCATTTTGCCGTGTCCGCGCTACATAGGTTGACTTCAAATTGATGAATGAAACAATTATGATATAAGCAAGAGTGAGAATAATGTGAATCATAATAGATTTGATAATAGGGCTGAAGGTGTCAATGTAGTCAATGCCTAAAGTTTGATGATAACTTGTAGCAACCAGAGGAGCTTTATGACGCTGAATAGGGCTATTAGGATTTTGTTTGGTACAAAACACTCATATATAGCTAACAATATTAGCATTTGGCAGAGAAAGAATAAGAGTCCAAGTAAGATTGTGATGTAGAGCAGTGAACTCATTAAGCTTGACTTGACGTTAGTGTGAAAATTTGTTAGCTTGAGTGAAAGATGTGGGGTTTGAAGTGGTAACAAGCACATAATAAGTGATATGATCATGAAAAGACCAAGGGATGCGGGTGACTATAGGATGAGAGGATAGTGGTGGAGGAGTAGGTGAAGGTGGAGAAGTTGTATGAGTAAGGGAAAGGTTAAAAGGTAAAGGTAAGGGGAGAATAGAAGAAGTAGAAGTGGAAGGTGAAACATTAGAAGAGAGGTTGAAATAAAGTTGGTTTGAGGATCAAAGCAATGATATCCATTGTAGTTAGAGCAGTAACCTAATAAAACACAGGGACTTGATTTAGAAATGGGTTTATCAGCACTGATAGAGCATAGAAAGGGAAAACATGTGCATCTGAAGACTCGAAAGTGACAGGGATTATGTTTGATGTGAAAAAGTGTTTCATGAGGAGAATGACGACTAAAAATAGGTGTAAGTACGAGGTTGATGAGATAAACAACAGTAGAAAAAGCTTCAAACCAAAAGGATTTAGGAAGAGGCATGCAAAAGGGGGAACAAATCACCTGTTCCATAATTGTTGTGCCAGTGTTGTTCCATTACATCTGGTCCATACATTTATATGGGACTCACAAAAATATATGGACCAGATGTAATAGAACAGTATTGGCACAGCAATTATGAAACAGGTGATTTCATTTGGGGTAAGACTTATTTCAACTTTCAATAGTATAGCAAACAACAAAAAGACGAATCTCTATTTTATTTATTACCAATTACCAAACAACAAAAAGTTAAGGACATTCCCACCCTTTTATTAATGGTTACCAACTAAAGAATAACCCACTTTTTAAGAATGGACGATTAGCTTCAAGTCATTCTGATTCATCGGCATCAATTCAAATATGAAGTTTAGCTACAGCATATTACATAAACCACTGTTGGATAGTAACTTAATTTGTAGACTTTTGGGATAAATGGCAGCCAACACACGTCCAAGGCTTGAGCAGACTCATTCCAGGGCCTGAGGAATACATTCAAAAGGCTTTGTTTTCAGTTTGCTTGGAGAACTTGGACCGAGTTCAGATACAGAAATAAGAATAGTTGTTTCTTGATTCCTTTACAGTGTTACATATCAGAAATACATGAGAAAAAAGCAATCATGTAACTGCAAATTCTCTCATTTTCAAATCTTATCAGGGTCGAGATGTAGAAAATTACAACAGTGACAAATGTTGAGCACATTTCTGATGAATGATATAGAATCATGTACATTAACCTCCTGAATAACAAAATCTCTGCAGCCTGATGTTTATGCAAGTGTTCCAATTCTAATATCCTAAAGAACAAATCATCCACCAGTCAGTGCCACAGTGGGCAGCCAATATTAGGTTTCGACCATTGGCTCTGGGCCAGAAGTCTCCCCATGAGGCCTGTTGGATTGCCGAACAGAGTTGAAGAGGGTGTCTTTAATAACCTGGATAAAAATTGAGGAAAAGATAGTTTAGAATATTAAGCCTCAAAAATGTGAAGAGCAGGCATCGATTAAAAGGATTGATCACTGACCTGTGACATTAGACCATGGACCTGCTCAACAGTAATCTTTGCACTATCACGAGTAATTTTAGCAAGTTGAGATTCCTCCTGTAAAGTTGCAGTTATCAAAATGTGAAGATTTGCAGCCAGGAAAAGATATGGCATCTACTACAGGGAAAAGATGAATTATCTCAAAGAAATTAAACACAGTAAACACAAGCATACCACCGAATGCCTTTAGCAAAAAGAGGAACTCAAACAAAAGAACAATAATGCCTTAAAAGAGAAACAACTAAAACCATTTGTCCAGTTCCTACGTAATTCAGTGAGCTATAAAGTTCTACTCACTGTATCTAACACCTTCATTTTACTTGCATGACACCCTAAAAGAGCATTGGATGTACTGAATGACTGTGGATAGAAATGGACAAATTCCTAGCCAAGCCACTTAATGCCAGCTTCTTAGTATAAGCATTACAAGTCAGTTAAAGGCCAAGCTGTCAAACTTTGCCCTTACATAAACCGATGTTATTAATAAGGTTAAACTTCAACAAAGCTCACAAAACACAAACACACATGAGAAAATTCTACTCTACTACTGCAACATGGACAAAGGAATATCAATTTTAAAATTCTTCAAGAAAAATTGACACAGAACAGTTCATAGGCAACTCAACATTGAAATAGAATAATGCAGTGATGTATGTACACGGACACAAGATTTCCGACTCTAGTTAAAAGAAACTTTAAAGTGTAAGTTGCAACTCTAAATCAAAGCATATACAATCATACAGAAACGTTGCACTCACCTCCTTCTTTCTTTGAGGGGCAGAAATTAGCGGCCCAAATCTAGAGTGAGCCAATTGATTCTCAGCTTGCTCCAGCTTTTCAGCTGCATCACACACGTAAGATTAAATTGTCTTTATCAAAAAAGTGAAGTATAGCTTCCACTGAGTCCCAACTCTACTCTTAGAGTAAATTGTCTTTATCAAAAAAGTGAAGTATAGCTTCCACTGAGTCCCAACTCTACTCTTAGAGAACATTTTCAGTTCATATCCATTTCTGCCGATACTCAAGTGCACAGAGAGAGTAAGAGAGCCATACACCTCCACCCCAAAAAATAAAAACTCATAATACTATTGGAGTAAGGATATTACCTAAATCTGAAATTTGTCCTGCTACATAGTCCCCATTACCCAAAAGAGGTGATGATGAAAGAGTATTCACCCAATATTTGTTCCACAACAGATCCAAGAGGTGGCAGTCAAGAGAGGACTTAAAGTAAGTAATGTCCAAAGCGTAATACTGCAAAAAACAACATTAACCATAATACTAGGGAGCACATAAATGGAGCAGCAACTCTGAATAAAATAACCTGTTTACAGTGCACACCGAAGTCTTCAATCTTATTAAGCGGAATGGTTTGATATTCAGAGACGGGATCATCTGGCGGCTTATATCCTTCTGGGTACGTCCTGAATGCCCCAATCTCAACTTTCCCAGCTGATACAGTCCTTGTTGGGTCAATAACAACAGCCAAAAATGGCTCCTGAAATTGCTGGTTGAGCATTTGAGTGGAAACATCAATCCCAGAAAGCCAGCATCCATAGCCAGGATGAGAATGGTACCAGCCAACAACATTCTCCAACCGCCCAGCCTATATGTCATCATTCACTTGTCAAAAACCAAACATTGTTTAACAAAAAGTAGAAACCCTTGTTAACCAGTTACAAGTCTATCGCAAAAAAGGAGTCAGCACGTCATCGTATCCGAATTCCTAAAGAATCTACCAACCACTAGGTGATCAGACGATCTCTCAAGTAACTAGTCCAAAACATACCTTTAACTCAGAAATAAACCCTAAAAGAACCACAATTTGCAAACACTATAAATAAGAAAACAAAGCCAACAATAAATTAAAAAGAAGAACCAGTTAAACAAGAAAAATAGGATAAATAAGAACAAAACCTGCTTATTAGTCGTGGAGTAATCAACCATATACTCGTAGGCGTCGGCCTGAGCATTAACCCTAGTCTCAGTGCCTTCAACGGGAAGAGCAAAAGCGTCCATTACGATGATGGCATCGCCGTCAGTCTTTCCCTGCATGAGTCCCATGACCTCGATGGTCCCGCCAGAGCGAGCGTGCACCACCATCTTCAGCAGCGCGAGTGCGGAGATCTTAACGCGCCTGAAGTAGTGTGGGTCATTAGCCCAAGGCTTTTCCTGCTGGAACTTATACTGAACGGCGTCGTCGTAGTAGAAGATGGCGTCCGACGACGAGTCAGCCGCGGTGGAGCTGGCGGTTGTCGGAGGCGTGTCGACGGTGATAATGTTGTTCTCAAGCTCCCATGTCTTTTGGGCTATTGAGGTCGAAGATGGGTAAGGATCCATTGAGCTTGATCGAGAAACAATCAGAAGATTCGCAAAAGGTTTTATACTTGGCTTTATAGAGCTGTATTGGCGTCAGCTATTGCCGCTGTCTCCACCGTTTCCGACTCTAATTTCAAGTTAAATGAAACTTAAGATAATATGAGGCCCATTAAGCCCAACAACAAAAAGTCCAATTTTGCTTTTAAGGTGAAAATAACAACAAAAAGAGGTTAACATTTTTTACCAAAATATATTTAAATAAATTTAATTTAAACCCTAATTATAATTTTAACATTAGAGGTTAAAATATAATAATATTGAAATTCCAATACTCATTCTGCATTTAAAACATGCACTCATTTAGTCAAAAAAATAGTATTTATTTACTTTTTTCTTTTTTCTATATTTATTAAATTATTTATTTCATTAATTATTTTTATATTTTTATTCCTATAAATTTTTATATTTTTGTTGTATTATTATTATCTTTTAGATCTATTTTTATTTTTATTTTTATTTAGTATTATTTTATTTTATTTATTTTTATATATGTGTGTTTGTGTATGTATGATTTTTTTTATATCCCAGTGGGTTGACGTAGGTGATACATGCCTTCGTCGCTTAACCAAGTAGTTGGGGGTTCGAATCCTACTCTTGATAATGCAGCAAGCTCCTAGGCCAGCTGTAACCCTTCTATGTTGGAGATGTTCCCGCGAAGGAATTAGTCACTGATTTCGTCGGTGGATACCCTGTTTTTGTACCAAACAAAATGATTTTTTTATATGAACATCAATAAAAAATAATCTCTCTATTTTTTTTTAAATTTAAAATAATCTCTCTATTAATTAGAGATAAAACTACTACATACTACTGAATCTTCTTAACCCTACAAGATAAAATAAACAATAACGCCCTAATAAAAACTCCATTCCAATAAAAGGTAAAGTTTGAAGTCGTCCAAAAATAGGCTTTCTTATCCTCATAATATCAAGATATCATACAGCCAAAATTATAAGTAAAGTAAGCATAATAAAAGACTCGCAAATTGCAATATTACGAGCATAATTACAACAGCAAATTATTGAGGAATTCAATAATTCTTCGTGATAGGGGAAAGGTAACAATCGACTCCACTAGCTCAAAGTATTTTGTGGTTAGATGGGTTGCAAACGTTGTGAACGTGTGACAATGGTACAACAAAATCCGTGGATCAAATCCTAAACCCAAGTATCAATACCTAAATCACAAACATCGACGGATCTAATGCCCTGTTAATGGCACTATACTTGTTTCTACTTTTTGTTTCTTCGATTTTGGCTAGTTTACAGTTGTTAAATAAATACAGACGTACCAAAAACTAGCTATTTACCACGTCCCCTGCCTCTCCTATTAGATCTGCTCACTTTCCTTTCTTGTTGCTTCTCAGTTCTCTTGGCAGGATTGCTTCGTTTTGATTTTTGCTGAGGAAGGGCTAGCAGAAACTGTTCATTTTGCATGCTAGAGCTGATCTGAGAGCCGCTGGCCACACTGTTAATCTCATCCAAATATTGTTCCTCGCTGTCATTCACATACATAATCGGCACATCAACAGAAGCTTCACTCAAAAGCTTGCAGTTCTCCTCGTCGAAAGCATTTTTTGTCGTCTTTTCACCGTTTGACCCGAATGGCTTGAGCCCCTCATCGTATAACCTAGAGTTTTGTAGAAACGGGATTAGTTGTATTGAGCTTAAAGAAATCAGATTTAAAATGAAAAAGGTGTGTTACCTAGATCCGGGAGAAGGGAAACCATTGGCAGGAACTGCTTCATCCCTTCCAGCAACTTCCTTTGATGTTGAACAACTTATTTCATTGAACCTTGGATCTGCGAATGCAATAAAGACCAATATTTACTTGAAAATGGATATACATACAGAGAAGTTCCAATGATGATTTGATCTACTAAAGTAACGCTCCATTTAGATGGACTACTAGCATATTAGTAGTTCCATTTCTTTACGTAGTTAAGCTAGGATAAGCAGTCATGCAGTGGATCCTATTCATCTTGTCAGTAGTTTAATTAGACATTTGGGTAGACCAACTGGAAACTGGCCTATAACACGTTACTCCAAATACAGAACAAAGCTAAATCTGCAGATATAGAAATAGAATATCTCTTAGTTTAACAAGTTTCTGCCACTTACCTTGATTATACTCTCCCTCTATGGAGCTCAGGGGTTGGATGTTGACATCAGTGTTCTTGGGTCCGTTAGCAGCAACAGCAGCCCTATGAGCAATGACAATCATGAAGGAAATTGTATATGAGCTTTAACAGTAGGAAAGGAAGATAGGAGTTCAAAAGGGGAAACAATAGATCACCCATCTTTCATGGAGAAGCTAACCTTTCTGATATGGCCTGCATATCTTCTGAGGGTTGAAGTGTTTGTCCAAGCTTTGACTTCCCATCTGGGACGTTTCACAAGTCAATCAGACAGTTCTAATTTGATGATTAAAACAAAGAAAAGAAGTAGACATAAGCACCTTCTCTTTCCTTGACAACAAGGACAGGCCTCAGATCCTTCACAAAGATACGATTAAAAGCATAAGAAGCAAACTTCTGGAATAATTTATTTTTCTTCTCACTTATTACTAACAACTGATTATCACAGAGTAGAGGCATAACAGCGTAATTATGATCTAATGCCATTTTCCAATTCCATAACTTAGAATACCTCATTCTGCTGAGGATTCAAAGTGGCAGGATTTGATAAAACTGCATCATTTTGCAGTCCATGATCTTGAGCAATTTGTGATACTGAAAGCATAAAATGGGATTCCCTTTCTCAGTATTCCACATATGAGCAGGTAGAACAAGAACAGGAATTAACAGTCTCTCGGACAAGTATAATAGGAAACCTGGTAAGTCATTAGAAGTTGCATGACTAGCCATGATTAAAGGAGCATCAACTAATTGCTCAGAATTGTTTATATCATCTTCCACGCCAGCTTCTACTTTGTCCTCCAACAACAAATGAAGGTGCCTTTTATAATCTGAAGCTGATGTAGACCAATCAATTCTTGAAGATGGTTGAGACTTGAGCAATTCTTCAGTTGCTTTAGATCTCACTTTGCTACGTATTTCCTCCAGAATATTCCATGAACCACTAGCATGGGAATCCCTGGTAAGCTGCATCGAAGTTTCACAATGTAAATCAATCATCACAAAGTGTCAGCTCTAAAGTTAAAATCCATGCTGTAACCCGTTGATGTTAACTATCAAGTAAAGGAGCATAGTTTTTTAATTCCTTTTCTTCCTAGTTTTGATGTCACCACTGCATTCACATTTTAAATTTCAACCATACAACTTAGATAAGTCTTCTTTTTCTTTATCTGATTTAGCAATTTTGAAAGCTAGCCCAACTACAGTTACAAAATTGTTTGTAACCCTGATGACAGGAGAAAAAGTATGAAATCAAAAGAAGCACTTTTGCATTTGGTCGCCAAATGAGTATTTGGTACTTCATAATACGCAATCAAATGTGAAAAAGATTAACAAGAATCCAAATTAACTCCATCGGCATTAATTCTCAAAAGCAATTATCAAAATAAATTGTCGAAAATGCATTTCTTATTTGGTCAAAATGGCCAAGTTCATTAATGCATGCCTAGATAATTTCTTGCTCTCCATACACACACACACACACACACACACACACATCTGTATATATGCATATGTGTGTGTGTGTACAGACAAAAAAATCATATAAATAGACCTACATATAAACATATATATAAGGTGGCTTAGGCTGGAGATAGAGAGAAAGGAGGGAGAAACCCATCAATTGAACCTTGGAATAGGATGCAGATTTGCCACCCACTATGTATGATGTACTATCGTTAAACAGCTGTACCCCTGTTGGTGAATCATATTTACACAAAGATGGAGACGTCCAAGGAGGACGTGATCGCATATAAGATTTGGCTAAATCCACAGGTGAACCCTCCTCATTATGAGATACCTGCTCAGCAGATCAGCACATTGCATTTATTAAATACAAAGCATACCTGCCATTAAATATAATTCCTCAACTACCTTTCCATGATAACTTAGATTACATAAACCAGCTGAGATGTAATGACTAACCTTCAGCATTTCATATGAGTTACATAGGATATAATTACGGGAACACTGATGGAAAGGATAATAGAAACTTGTATTTAGATCATCACAACTCACAAGTTAAGACAAAGTCCTACAACTATATACTCCAGAGCAACCACAAGAATAATATAGCAATAAGTTCACATGGGAGAGTAAATTGTGGGGAAAGAATTACTTACATTTACACGTGGAAGCATATCAGCATTAGAATTGCAAGTTCCACACTCTAGTCCAGACTTTGAATTTGATCCCAATTTCTTCTCTAATAGCCATTTCTGGGCCTCAATAACAGCTTCACTGTGGATATCAGGTTTATCAGCATCTGGAAAAAGACTCAGATCATCAGTCTTATTGTATTTGTCAACTTCCTAACCTAAATAACACTGCAAACCATCATCTCAGGTATCTCACTTTGTCTTTCAAATGTTTTACTGCCAGAGACAGGAGAATCCACAACTCTTGACTTTATAATATGTGTTAGCCTATCACATTCCTCCCTGGTCATAGGTGAATGCAAATTAGAATTATAAATTAATCAATTGTTAATGAAAGATTTAATAAAGAGCAATTGATAAACTTTGTAAGCAAAAGAATGGCACCATGAGTTTTGGAAGTAGCAGATTAACAAACAAACACCAGGTGTGCATTCCAAACTAAAGTCTTGAGTATAATACTACTAAACGTTGAAGGTGATCCCACACAAAATTATAAGAAGTATTAATGCATGAGATAAGAGGACTAAGAAAAGATTGCAAAAAAAATATAAGAGAATGCAATTTTTAAATCACCTTGAGAAGGTTTCCCTCATGAGAAGCTGTTCAATTACACGCTTTGTGTCACTCCTCCATTGTAAAGCTTGGGAATCTTTCCCCAAGGAATTGCCAATTTCCGGTGTCTGATTTTTCAAAATTTTAGCACAAACACAAATCAAAAGCCAAATAGATACATATGAAGTATGAACTCATATATCAACAGATACAAATACAGAACTTCATAATGTAGCAAACGCATTAGTCATTTCACTTTCGTCTTGAAAACTACCAACCAATTGTTAAGAAGAGAAAACCATCAAGAAGATATGTGAGAGATGTCAATTTTTAATGTGACGTAATTATATTGCAGATCAATGAGCACATGTATGCAGCACCAAGGCATTAACAACTAACAACAAAAAATCACCATCTATTGATGGCTTAATTTATGAACACCCCAAAACCTTACAATTCAGTCACAATAGTGATACATAACAGGGAACTTGCTCAACTACCTTTTCCAAACCATTAGCACCATGAGATGAGACAGAAGCATTATCGCTGACATCATCCATATCATCCTCTGCGGGAATTGAAAAATAATACTAATGGGTGAAACGGGTCATAAACCACAAGTCTTTACGAAATGGATAAACTGCCATTAGCAACCTAATAGAGCTGATTATACAATCAAACATGTTTACTATTAGACGCAAATTAGACACGTCAACTTGAAACTCCTAAGAAAGACAAAAACACGCATCTATTTGGACACACGTCAAAACCTTCGGGCAAGTAAAACCCTAATGGACAAATCACTCAACATACATAACATCAAACACTGGCAATGACTCAATACCCCTGAAATAAAACAATTAATAACCTCACCAATAAGCAAATACAATTGAATCGCAAAATTCATGCGACTGAAAAGCAAGAAAAAGTATTATAACAGACAACACTTCCTACTTAGCCCTGTATTTTCCTTCTCTCAATAGAAACTCATTTCGCGAATTATATGTACAAAACGAATGACTGAAACAAACAGGAAAACCATACCAGAAACCGAATCTTCTTCGGAAGACGAAGAGGAGGAGGAAGACTCAGGAGCGAAGACGGAAGCGAGGACTTTTCCAGCGCCGGTAGCAATCATACGAGTAGGAGACAAAACGAGTTTGGAGAGCCAATTAGGGCTAGCAGGGCTGGAATTGGGACGCAATCGAGAAGTAGGCCGGTCGTAAGGAGTACGGCTCAGAGCGGACCGTCGAGGTCGAACCATTTTGCCACCGGATCTCGGCTCGGGAGTGACATCCATGTCGTTGGAGTCAGAGAGAAAAAGAGAGAGAGAGAGCAGAGAGAAATGGCTGCGAATTTATAAGATTTGATCCGTTTAATGTTGTATCGGTTATTGATAATACGAGAATGTGGGATTTTGATCCAGAGCAAAACATGCAATTAGTAAATGTTTTGTTTCTCTAATTTTATCTTCTTCTTTTCTTCTTTCTTAATATTTGAAAGTTAATTTTATTTTTACTGTTTAAAGAAAATATTATAACAATTAGAATGATTAATACATATTTTATAAATTAGTTAATTATTAGTTTTAATTAATAATATTAAGATAATTCGGTACATAAATTTTAATAAGTTCATCATCATTATCATACCCCGAAGTCCAGTACTGAAGCAGAGTCGGGGGTTGATAGCACGCAATCTTACCTTTATATTGTAGAGAGACTATTTCCAATAGACCCACATGTATATGTGACATGATAATAAAGATGTAGATTACAAAGAATAAATACGTAAAGATTGGTAATATAATCAAATATCTTTTAACATTACACAAAATAGTTCAAACATGTAAAATGGATGATAACGATATTAAAATGATTAAATTTTCAGAATTTGAATATATAAAATGTATTTTAAATAAATTAATAAATATTTATTATATATTTATTAAAAGACTTTCTGTTAAAGACTTTTTATATATGGGTTATTTGGAACAACTTCTAGTTTGGACAAGGTTATATATTACTGGACCTTCTCCTGATTGGATTTCTATTGAGTGTATTATATATTTATTAAAAGACTTTCTATTAAAGACTTTCTACATGTGGGTCATTTGGAACAACTTCTCTACTAATTTGGACAAGGTTGTATACTACTTAACTTTCTTTTAGTGGGATTTTTATTATTTTGATAATCTTAAGTCGTGACACCTAGTCCAAAGTCCTGCAATAAAACGAGATATAAGAAGGTTTGATAGTACGCAGCCTTACCCCTGCATAATTTACCTATTGTATTTTTATGATTTTTGAAATATAACTTCATATTTTGAAGTGATTTTACAATTCAATTATAAATATTGACATAAAGACTTATAAAATTGGGAATGACTTTTAAAATTTATTCAACAAAAGAAAATACTAATTTCCAACTGTTATTTTTATATTTGTGTTTGATTTTATTAAAATAAAGTACTTGTGTAGTATTATAATAATATTATAAAATATAAAAATATAAATTTAGAATTTAAACATAAACAGCACTTAATGCAAAGCCCAGTAAGAGAGCCCAAGGTCCATGTAGGGTAAAGCAAAAGCCAGTATAATGATGTTGGATCGCTGGACCTCGTAAGCTCCTACGCAAGCAAGCCATCTCACGTTCCCGTTTCTACCTTTCACCGACTATTAGCCGTCGTATATCTTCTGGGCACCACCGCCTCCGCTTGTAACTTTTCGTGTATCAATTGCTACTTGTTTTGGAGATTGATCAAATTTAACAGGGAGAAGAAGGAGGAGGAGGAAGAATAGAGTAGGACAATGCCGGGGCTAACGTGCAACGCATGTAACAGTGAATTCAAAGACGATGCGGAGCAGAAACTCCATTACAGGTCCGATTGGCACCGTTATAATCTCAAACGCAAGGTAACCCACTTTTACCCTTAAGACCCTCCTTGTCTTACTTGCGTATATACGCGTAGCCCTTTGTCTTTCTCTGTTATAACACGAAGTTATGAATAGGGTTTCATCAGTTTTGTATCTTGTCTTTGGTTTTGATGCAACCAAGTCGTTGATGGAATAGAGGGAAGTTTCTAGTTAAGCCAATTGCTTAATTGATAGATTGTTTTTGTTTTTGTATATATTCTAATTGGTTTGAAGAAAATTGGAGTTTTGAAACTTTAACCTTTAGGAATGAACTACATTCAGTTGATAGTTTTTGTTGTTTGAAGTTTGAACCGATATATTGTCTTGTAAACGACTTGCTAATCAAGTGAAAAATGATCTCCTAAGTCGGAAATTGTAGAATTGTTGGCATATTGTTTATGGGAGTAGAGAAGAACATGGGCAGAAACAACATTTGGCATGTCAGTGGAAAATTGATCTTTGAACGTATATCCATATATTTTGATGTTCAGAAACTCCTAAATTTGTGCTTGGGATTCTGTTGATGTAGAACTTAAGTATTTTATACCCAATGAGGGAACAGGATTGTCTGGTTGATATATTTGATAATGGTAGAGACTAATAACAAGCATAAGGTTTCTTAGTTTGTTTGATACCAAGTTCTGCTTTTTTGTTTTAATCCAAAAATTCAGGTAGCTGGTGTTCCTGGAGTGACTGAGGCATTATTTCTAGCCAGACAGGCTGCGCTTGCTCAAGAAAAAGATAAATCTGGAGATACTCCCATGCTTTATAGCTGTGCTCTCTGTAGTAAGGGATATCGAAGTGTAAAAGCTCATGCTCAGCATCTTAAATCACGAGCTCATATAATGCGAGCTTCTCAGGAAACAAATCCTGAGGAGGCGAAGGTAACAATTAAACCACTTCCCCGCCGTGTTGTCAATAAGCATCTCCCCCAAAAAGAGGCAGATAGCGAAGACAGCGAAGAGAGTGAGTGGGAAGAGGCTGATTCAGATGAAGAGTTGGTTGGTGAGGCGACGAAGTCTTTGTCCGATCTAAACGTAAATGGAATGGCCTCCAATAATATGGATGAGGATGAAGATGAAGATGAAGAGGATGATCTTTTGGATCCTTCTTGTTGCTTAATGTGTGATAAAGAGCATGACAGCATTGAAAGCTGTATGGTTCACATGCATAAGGAGCATGGTTTTTTCATTCCTGATATAGAGTACTTGAAGGATCCACAGGGTCTTCTTACTTATCTTGGTCTGAAGGTACATAATTGCTTGCTGGTGCAACTTGCAATCTACTTCTCCCATTGTTCCTAGAAAAGTTATTAACCAGACCTTTTTTCTTTTTCTCCAGGTGAAGAGGGATTTCATGTGTTTGTACTGCAATGAACGTTGTCACCCTTTTAGCAGCTTAGAAGCAGTTAGGAAGCATATGGCAGCAAAAAGTCATTGCAAAGTACACTACGGTGATGGAGATGATGAGGAGGAGGCTGAATTGGAAGATTTCTATGATTATAGCTGCAGGTTTACTATCATCTCTAGCATAATCTTCTTCAACAAAAAAATAAATAAATAAACATTGACGAAATTTTCTTTGGTGGTTATAGTTGTAATCCTGATATATGTAAGCAACTGATAATTTCCTTGATTGCAGTTATGTAGACGAAAACGGGAAACAGCTAGTTGCATCAGGTGATATGAACAACAGTGCAGAACTTGGGAGTGGGGGCGCAGAGCTCATTATAACCACTAGATCCGATGGTAAAATAGCATCCAAAGCACTGGGTTCCCGAGAATTTTTGCGTTATTATCGCCAAAAACCTCGCCCGTCTCCTGCAAATGGCATGGCCATCATTGCTGCTCTGGCATCAAGGTTTGCTACAATTCAATATCTGGTAGCAATGTTGCTTTTAATCAACATATGGTAGAAGGCATATTACCAAACTTATATTTTGTTTCAGGTATAGGAGCATGGGTCTGGCAACTGTGGCGTCAAGAGAGCATATGGTGAGGATGAAGGTGATGAAACAAATGAATCGAACAGGTGCAGAGGCTATGCGCACCAAAATTGGCTTGAAGAATAATGTTATAAGGAACCTGCCCAAGAATGTCCCACATTAGTCGGTATAGAGATTGATCTTATGTAGTATTTTTAATCACATTTCACTGGAAAATTATTTCTAAGAATCTTGGAATAGTAATTGTCAGAAATTTCCGTAAATTGCTTGTGCCAGCTTTCCCAATTAGTCCACGTTTTGTATCAAAGTCATGCTTTTCATCGACAGCATTGTTTCATGCTTGAAAGTAATGTGTTTCACTGATAGTTACTGAAACAGGTTTTGATTCGTAAATTATTCAATCTCCAAGTACACGCCCGTCTGGTTGAGCTAAGCTTCTTTCCGGTATTCTACTTCTAAAGGTGGTAAAAAACAAGATTCAGAATTTTGGTCTTTACATCTGTTTGAATCTCTTTCCAAACAGGCTTCTATTATCAGAATATGCTGTTGAGATCATTTGCCGTAAGCAATGTGGTTCCAAATCAAGCAAATTAGGCAAGCCTGTATTTTGTGTTATTCTTTGTATGCTTCTTCAACACCAAGTCATATCGTGAGTTCATACATGCATATATAAAGGTTATATTGTCTAAAAGAGAAGTATCAGTCGACGCTAAGTAGCAATGCTAACTTATAACGGGACTTGTAAGCTATGAATTAAAAAACGAGGCAATTTCAAAACCTAAAAGTAGCAATTGCAAAAGCAGAAGACAAACTGAATCCACAGTCAAGTCACTGGTCACTTTAGAAAATCTATGATTCTATCTTTACAAGAAGATTCAAAGAAAAAAGCAGTCGCCATAAAGACATATGGAATGCTAACCACATGAACTCAGGTCCAACCAGCTGATTCTAAAAGCTTATATATGTTACATGTAGTCAAACTGTAGCTTTTGGATTCACATCCTGCATGCTTGTCTTGTTCCTTTGCTTTGCTTCTACTAAGCACTGCCAACACCATATAAAGAATCTTAAGAATGAACATTAACATAAGCTATCAAAATATTGATAAGAGAAACAACTAAATATAACCAATTTGAATTCCTAACGGAGACAACAAATTTGAGTTAACATGCGGTAAAGCAAACCTTCTTCAAAGCCAATGCAAAAAGCCAGAGGCGATGCACTCTTTAATTGTCATGAAAGCGAGATCTCCGCCTTCGAGAACTGAGAAATGTTGTAAAACTGGAACTCAATTAAAGAGAAAACCTCATAAAATGGCAGTAACTACAACATAACTTTGCCAACAGAAGTGATACAAGATAAATAGCAATTTAAGCAGGATTATGTCATAGATTCACAATTTTTGCATCTACCTGTCAGAACAAAAAATTAAAATGCTGCACAGTGGACAACCTTCAATCCCAGGATTGATAACAATGACAACACAAGTTCAATCAATGTTGTCAAGTCATGCAATAATCGGTTCCTTAAAAGCTTTACTCACGAAAATTCAAATGGAAAACTAAACTAAGGGTAACAAGCGAGCAATTAAATATTTGAATGAGTATAATATCTGATTTTGACCTGCGATGACCAGAGCTACTCCGGGATGAAACATTTGCAAACTCATCATCAGTATCATCTAATCTATACTCCGCAAAGTCTACAGATGTTACTGAACCCTCATCAGAATTTGAATTTTCATAACTTGAATGACGACTTCCCCTTCTAGCATCAGCTACTCTTGCTCTTCTTCTATTTCTCGAATTTCTCAAGTTATCAAATACCTGATACAAGATACATGAAGTCCACCAATTTCCATCATCCCCAGGAAAGTCCTCAAACTCATCTGCAGTCTCATCATCTCCATATTCAATCACATAATCCCCCAAAACCACACCACGTGGAACTTCTGAATGTATAGTGCTCAAAACATCAATGATCTCAGACGATTGTTGGAAATTCTCCCAGTCAAGCTGACGAGCAGGGTCAACCTTAGAAGGACGGGCATGAGGATGCTCTATTCGAGCATGTTCACGAAGTTCCAAGTAATTTCCTGCAAATGCACATTGTTCTTCCTCACAGCAGCGCTTCTTCTCATCCAAGTGTGCACGTGCCCTATCCACAACAACCCACCCAGTAACTTCACCTCTACAAAGGGGACAAGCCAGTTTACAGATGCCTTCTGCAACTGTCTGCCAAGTATTTTGTGTAGAAGCTGCATCAGGTGTTGAGGAACATGACATACCAGATGCACTTTTGAAACGGTCTAAACAATTCGAGTGCAAATGGTCTGTATCACACACAAAAGGCCTGCATCCTTTGTTGTAAGAAGAGCACTGCAGGAGTACACCATTGTGAGGGAAATCCAAACATATTGGACAAGTCACATCTTCCCAATTGACATCCAATTGGAGTTCCCCCACGTTGAAACTCTTAGCCAGGAGCCGTTGCTGATAATAAGGTTCAAATGCCATAAATAAACTCCCCGATTTAAAACTTAAAAGTATCACACAAGTTCCCCTTCTCAGCTTAGGAATGCAAGTAATAAACAAAGAGAACAACAGTATTCCAAGAGACGAATCCCCTACACCAAAACCAAACAAAGCAAGGCTTGAACAAGTAAGCATGGAAATGAACGTATGTACAGGAGTACATCCTGATAAAGATGAAATTAGAAGAGAGGAAAATTGATAAATATACCAGAGGAATTAAAATCCCTTTACAATCATAGTTACAATCTTTGCCCATGTTAATCACATGCTCCTTCTTTGGAAGTAATCACCAAGATATGCATCTTTCATTTCATATTATTCAGCATTCAGAAAGCTCTGTTATGAAGGAACTACAATTTTATCCCAAGTAGGAACATATAAGAGAATCAGGTGAACATAATTGTAATTATATACCATCAAACTACAATACAATCACTTCTCTTGTTAACCTTTCGGAAAAAGAAAGGACATAAAGTTTAATATTAGGCAAATGGAACCTAAGTCACACGAATGTTTTGAATAACATCGAATGTACAACTCCCACCAACAGATATCAACAGCCCAAAACCATGCCTACAAGGATATGCCCCAACAGCCGGCAAAATCAACCAACAGAATAAACAATCATCATTAAACACTTATTACAGAAGAACAAAAATGCTGACTAGATTTACAAATGAGTTTCTAACCAAAACGTCGAAGTTAACGAGTAAGTGCCAAGATTGACAACTCCAAAATCAAGGGTCAACCACAGAATCAATAGCAAACATACGTAATGGGCGAAGATTGACCGGCGCCAAACAAATCGATAAACCCATAGAAAAGGGTCTGATCAAAATTCAACAGAAAACCCAGAAACTTAACTTGAAAAGAACCAACACCGCAAGCACGAAATTCTACAACAAAAGAAGACAGATAGGAAAGGGTCACTGGAAAACAAAACAAAGAAAGAAAAGCAAAGCAGCCATACCTGGTACGGTAGTAAATTTGGATTCCGAATCAACCCAGAAGGAGACGGGACGAAGAAGACCGACCAGAGAGTGGTAGAGAATGAGGAAAGAGTTCGCTGTACCTACGAGACTCTGAAGTATTGAGGTTGAGTGATTGGGAAAACAAGTTTTAGAAATGCGGTAGGGTCTCTTTACTTTCGTACATAAAATCAAATATTCAAAATTTAAAGTAGTTTAGAAAATAAAAAATAGAGAGAAAACAAATATTTTCTTCAAAGTTAAATGACAGAATTAACCTCTTTCGAGAGTTGACTGACACCAGATTTGAATTATTTTTCCTTTTTATGTGGTGAAGACTAAGAGATATGAAATCTGATCATTCGGTATATTCTCTCAAACAGAACATGTGAATTCGGTATCTTATTTTAATAGTCGCACTTATCAAAGATTAAATAGCCAAATCAGCTTTATCATCCTTTCGTAAAAATTAAAAAAAAAACTTAATTAGTTTGATCGGTTTGAACGTAAAAATTTTAAATTATTTAAATTCTTAGTTTGATTTTTAAATTTTCGGTTTGTTTACTTTAATAATTTTAAAATTTGATTATTTATTAATTAATCGGTCAATTTTTTTAAATTAATAAATTTTTATAAATTTAAACAAATCAATTAGTTTTTTTTACAATATATTTTTAATTAAACTTCAATTTTTGTTATAAATAAGCAAGCCATATCTATTCCTCGATTCTTTTGATTGAAGGTACAAGCGAGATACGAAGGACAAGGCCAGGGTGGAAACAGCACCGCAGCGAGAACTCCCCCGAAGGAAATGTGGGTTCGTTCCTGAACCAAGGAGGCATTGGTCAACGTAGGAAGGTCGACTACGCCCGATGGAAGTTTGATTTTCTCAAAATGTATCCTAATTTTTGGCCTAATTCTTCTAATGATGATCGACTCAACCTCTGATCAAAAAGATAACCTTAGTTATATTTTATCTCTTCAACAAGTTTAGTAACGAATATAATAGGACAATCTTTTTAATTATATTTTTAATTTTTTAATTTTATTAAATCTTTAATTTATTTTATAACCTTTCAAATATAAATCTCTTGTCCGGTTGATTTTTAAAACATTGGTAACTTTTTTATTAAAAATTAACTAGTTCATTAACTCGTTAATTTTATAAATTGGAATAAATTAGTTATTTTTATTTAAAATATTTTAATTAAATAAAAACAGTCTTTTTTATTTTATTTTAAAATTTTCTTTTTTTCATTTTTTACTGTATACCGATTTTACGTTTATTCTTTAAAACTCAATGTTTAAAACATTAACATGTATTTAACTTTTGGGGTAGGTAAAATTTTAAAAGTCAAAAGTAAATGTAGTATTCAATGCGTAATTGTTTAGTTGATGGTAAGCTTTGACATCAGCTGCAGTTAGGTGTGACCTATTAAGGGTACATAGTCATCATCAACCCATAGAATTGCCATCCAAAGATTAAGTGAAAAGTCTCCAAAGGAGATTCAAGTGGAGAATTTTTAAAAACTCCTGTATTTGAAATTTTGAGTTTATGTTTTTAATTTTTAAATGAAATTTGTGTTGAAAAGGTATTAATTTATTTTATATTAAAAATTATTGTCAATTATTTAAATTGAATTGATCACATTTTGTATTACTAATTTTTTATATAAATTTTTTTGCTTGCCTCCACTTGCTCTCAATGTGAATCCGTTCGTGTAAAGGACAAACCTCGTTGCTCCACGAGTGCGTTTTGCCAGGGTCGGGAGATGCAATCTTCCTTTTATATTTTACAAACAGGTTTCTTGGACTCAAAGGTGGAACGCTCATTTTAGGCGCCCCCACACTCCGGCCCGACATTGTGTGAGGGAGGTAAATCACGGTCTGATCCTAGCTAACTTCTCGAAAAGGCGGCCCAGTGCTCGGTGCTCGGTGTGTGATGTGTGGGTGTGTAGTGTATGTGTAACTAATAATTTTTTATCATAAAGAATAAAAAAATTTGAGTATGTTGATGAAAATTTATAAAAAAAATAAAATAAAATGAACCGATAAGAGCAAAATAAAAGTCTACCATTGACATTATGGTTAAAAGATTGTTGAATTTTGACCATATCACGGAAATATACACCAAAGAATCAACGAATTGCTTGAAACTTGTAGGGCATTCCCACAGGAATTGACAATTATTCTGGTTACAATCCCCAGACCAATAGTCATCCTGTTGACCTCGGGAACCGTACTGTTTCTAAGTTTACTCATGGCATGATGGCATAACTCTAACCTACACCAGGGAATCGATGCTAGAAAGGAGCACCGTATTTATTACACTTTCTGATTCTCTTGAAACATCAAAGGCAGAAAGTTAAAATGGCAAACTAAAACATCATTCAACAAATAACATTAAACCAAGAAGATTCACATGCATGACGCCTATACCCATCTAGATTCGTCAAGTTCTAGTTATAATGAGAACTCTGTATTTGGTATAAGCTATACAAAGAGAGGATCAATGAAAATGAATACATTTGGCACGTGAAGGAATTATTTAATTTAATTACTGATAGTTTTGCAATTAGCTTCGTTATCGTTACTGTTAAGTGTACAGTTAGTCTGTTAGATAGTTACAAAAGATAGTTAGAAAGCAGTTTATTTTGTAGTGTATATAAGTCAAAGACTCTTCTTCATAGCATATGAGATACAGAAAGTCTCTACATTCTCTGTTGTCTTCATACAATAGATTTTTGATGCAGGCAAAAATGAAAATTAGGGTTTGAAGAATTGGAAATTTTAGATTTAGGGAGAAATTGAGAGAGAAGAAGAATTTGGTTTCGAGAGGAGGAGAAAAGAGAATAATTTTGCAGCTTGAGGTGCCTCAACAGAGAGCAACCCTTCTTATCTTTCATTTCCTCGATTCTGATGTAACAAACTTACAACAAAGCAAATCTATGAAAGATTCTTCTTACATAACCGATATAAGAAAAAGAAGATAAAAATGCAGACATAATCAGAAGTAAAGGAAATAAAGTCTCGGACTAACAAACGGACAGCCCAATAACAACCCCACTAACTTGCCAAGCCCAGTATGGATTTTGGCCTCTATCAATACCCCCTTGATGCAGAGAATCCTTGCCTTCAAGGATTAAACTGAGGAAACTGTTGCTGGATCTTGTAGAGACGTTCCCAAGTGGCATCTTCAGGGAATGAATTCGACCACTGAACCAAAATTTCAGTCACAGCATGATTGCCTTGCCTCCCAATCCTCCTATCCAGCACTTTCACAGGTTCTTTTGCAATTAACCCCTCAGAAGAAAATACAGGTAACTGTGATTGAGATGGTGACTCACCAATGTGTTTCTTCAACTGAGAAACATGAAACGTAGGATGGACACGGGAGCCCTCTGGTAACTTGAGAGTGTAAGCAACCAGACCAACCTTTGCAATAACTTCAAACGAACCAAAATACTTCGGAGCCAGTTTCATGGAAGACCTGCGAGCCACTGTTTGTTGACGATAAGGCTGCAGTTTGAGATAGACCCAATCTCCAACTTGAAATTCTCGTTCGGACCTATACTTATCTGCCATGTGCTTCATACGCTGCTGGGCTCTATGTAAGTGAAACTTCAACAACTTTAAAGTTTCCTCTCTAGCAGCTAAACTTCTATCCACTGTAGCAACAAGTGAATCACCAGTGAGATAGGGCATATGTAATGGAGGAGCTTGCCCATAAACAACTTCAAAAGGTGTGGTCTGTATAGCCGAATGGTAGCTGGTATTATACCAGTATTCAGCTAATGGCAACCAGTTACACCAATCCTTTGGTCTCTCCCCACACATACACCTGAGATATGTTTCCAAGCTCCTGTTGACTACCTCAGTCTGACCATCAGTCTGGGGATGGTAGGCAGTGGATAAATTAAGCTTGGTACCCAACTTCCGAAACAACTCCTGCCAGAAATTGCTAATAAACACCTTGTCCCTGTCAGACACTATACTTCTAGGACAGCCATGCAATTTAAAAACTTCATCCATGAACACTTGAGCAACAGAAAGTGCAGTAAAAGGGTGCTTGAGTGGTAAGAAGTGCCCATATTTAGACAACCTATCGACCACCACTAATATAGAATCGTAGCCATTAGACTTAGGAAGCCCTTCTACGAAATCCATACTTATGTCAGTCCATATAGTTTGTGGGAGTGGGAGTGGTTGCAGCAGGCCAGGATAAGCTGCATTGTCATATTTTTGCTTCTGACAAATTTCACATTCTCTAATTCTCATCTTGACATCCTTAGTAAGCCCCTTCCAATACAAGACAACAAATATTCTTCGCTTTGTAGCATGCATTCCCGAATGGCCACCAGTAGGGCTACCATGGAAATAATCAATGATTTCCTTCTTCAACTGTTGGTCATTGCCTACCACTACCCTCTCTTTTCTCTTCAACACATTATACCTCCAAGAATACTTGGGGTATTTGCTAGGATCTGAGGTAATTTCAGCAATCAACTTTTGGATTTTTGCATCAACAGTCCAAGAAGCTTGAATCTTACTTAACAAGTCAGTACTCACCACAGATAATGCTAGTAATTGGGGATGCTGTATATCAGGATTTCTAGATAAAATATTAGCTATAGTGTTAGCTGCCCCCTTCCTATACACCACTGAATAGTCGAAGCCCATCATTTTAGTATCCCATTGTTATTGTGCTGGAGTAACAGCCTGCTGGTGTAATAAAAACTTCAAACTTTGGTGATCAGTCTTGATCACAAAGTGTCTGCCAATGAGATAGGCACTCCACTTCTTTACGGCCAATAGCACAGCCATCATTTCTTTGTCATAAATGGAGAGGACCTGATGTTTAGGGGCAAGAGCCTTGCTAAAATATGCTATAGGCCTACCCTCCTGAGTAAGGACTGCTCCAATCCCAAAACCTGAGGCATCGGTCTTCACACAAAACTGCTTGTTAAAGTCTGGTAAGGCAAGATTGGTGCAGTTACCATGGCTCTCTTGAGTAATTCAAAAGCAACTGTAACCTGTTCAGTCCATTTCCAAGCCCCCTTCTTGAGCAATTTAGTGAGTGGTTTGGCTGTGATCCTATATCCCCTAATAAATCTTCGGTAGTAACCTGTAATACCCAGGAAACCCTTTAATTGCCTCACTGTTTTTGGTTGTGGCCAATCCAACATACACTGCACCTTATCAGTATTCATAGATAGACCTACCAGTCCAATTTTATGCCCCAAATACTCAATTTCCTGAGCAGCAAACACACACTTGCTCTGCTTCAAGAAGAGTTGATTAGCTTGCAATATCTCAAATACTAATCTCAAATGTTGAACATGTGCCTCAAATCCAGCATAATAAATTAATATATCATCGAAGAAGACTAAAATAAACTGCCTCAAGTATGGTTTAAAGATTGAGTTCATTAAATTTTGGAAGCTAGAAGGAGCATTAGCGAGCCCAAAGGGCATCACAAGGGACTCATAGTGTCCCTCATGAGTTCTAAATGCAGTTTTGTGCACATCTTCCTTGCACATTCTAATTTGGTGATAACCTGCCCTCAAGTCAAGTTTGGTAAAATAAAATGCATTGGTTAACTCATCTAATAATTCATCAATTAAGGGAATGGGAAACTTATCTTTAATTGTCAACTAGTTCAGCTCCCTGTAATCCACACATAGCCTCCATGTACCATCTTTTTTCTTAGCCATAACAATTGGTGAAGCAAATGAGCTGGTACTATCCCTGATAACTCCACTGGCCAACATCTCCCTTATTTGCTTCTCAATCTCAGTTTTCTGAGCTGCTGGATGCCTATAAGGTCTGACCCTTACTACACTGGTTTCATCTTTTAGTGGAATACGATGGTCATGTACTCTCACAGGTGGTAACCCAGTAGGTGTCTCGAAAAGACTGGCAAACTCTTGCAACAAGGACTGAATTTGAGCAGACTGGTCCTGGGTTAATTGTGAAGGACTCCCAGTAA
This sequence comes from Erythroxylum mucronatum, assembly GCA_027563825.1. Lineage (NCBI taxonomy): Eukaryota > Viridiplantae > Streptophyta > Magnoliopsida > Malpighiales > Erythroxylaceae > Erythroxylum > Erythroxylum mucronatum. The sequence continues at coordinate 28,224,656 of JAOSBP010000003.1, forward strand.
TTGCCATCTGCTGATCAGTAGCTAATACAAATGCACAAGGTGGTTCCTCCCCTCCAGATAATAAAGATAGAAGCAATTTAGCAGCCCTCTTTTCATCTAATACCTTGGCAGCTGACAGCCTGGTCCCCTGTAAACTACACTCCTTTTCCCCCTTGTTAAACTTCATGGACAAGACATTGAAGTCCCAAATGATAGGCCCCAACGTTACGAACCACTGGACCCCTAAAACAGCCTCACAACTTGATAGAGAAAGAGCCAAAAAATCAATGGAGAAACTGTACCCCTGGGCTGCCCAGTGCACTCCCTGGTATCTACCCAATGTGTGTAGACTGCCTCCATCTGTAATAGAAACTGCCATTTTTGGCCCATCAATCAGTTTTAACCCCACTTTCTTAGCCACAGCATAATCCAAAAAATTGTGGGTTCTTCCAGTATCAATGAGAATGCTGATAGCATGCTTTCCCACAACAGCCTTCACTCTCATGGTTTGGAAACCAGATATGCCCAGCATGGCTTGCAAAGACACTACAGGTTGTTCATGTCCCTCAATATCTGCTGAAAGTAGCTCAGGATTATCCAAGCAATCAGAGAACTCTTCGGTTTCCACAACTTCCTCCCCAGTTTCAGTAAGCAACTGGTACAGTTGGGACTTCATACACTTGTGACCAAAGGTGTATTTAGCCCCACACCAGTAGCATAGGCCTTTTTTCCTCATTTCCTCTCTCTCGACATAGGTAGGTGGCTTGGTGTTGGCTCTGTTTGATGCAGGTAAGGGTGATCTAATAAGGCCAGCTGAGGTAGGTTTTGAGTTTTGGGACTAAGCTATGTTTAGGGGTGCTTTAGGTGTGGGTAACAGGGGTGGTAATTGGTTCTGTTTGGATTTGTTTGCGTTTAGCTGGGAGAATGTAGTAGAATGTGGAGTGGTTTTATAAGCTGAGGTGGAAGTAGGTGGTTTCCTAGCTAGGGGATACATAATAGCTTCAATCCGTTTTGCTAGATGTAAGGCCTCATTCAAGGATTTTGGTCGGAATAATCTAAGGGACTGGGAAATGTCAGACTTTAAGTTATTGATAAAGATGCTTAGAGAGTAGGATTCTGACAGTTGCAACAAATTTAAGACACCCAGAAATTCATCATAAAACTGATCAACAGTGTGAGTTTGCTTGAGGCTTACCAGATCCGCCATGGGATCATCATAGTCTCCTGGGGAAAAACGTGAACGCATTTCCTCCAAGTAATCATCCCACCTCAAGTTGTTGAACCCTCCTTTGTTCTGTACAAGATACCGATGCCATTGCAATGCTCTCCCCTCTAGATTCAACATCACCACATGAACTTTGTGCTCCTCAGCCACTCCGGCAGCAGCAAAGTATTGCTCCAACTTCATGAGCCACCCTTTAAAATCGTCGCCGTTAAACTTGGGACACTCCCACTTGAACGTACGGTGAAAGCCCTGATCCATGTAAGGAGCCTTCGAGGACAAAAATCCAGCATCCAAATCAATGAAGGTTGTCTTCCCCTTATCGGTGTCCTTGTGTAGACCTTCGGAACTCTCTCCGGAAGTTGCCTTGGCACTGATCTCCGCCAAAAGCATCCTCATGTCAGCTCGGAACTCATCAAACTTGGCTTCAATCTTTGTATCCAACTTGCTATCGAGGTTCTCAACCATAGAAGTAAGCTGGGTCAAATCCTGCTGCAACTGAGATAGGTCCTTTTGGTATTTCTGACTTCGGGTAGCTACGCCGTCCACCATACTGGCCGGAATTGGAAGGCTCTGATACCAATCGATGCAGGAAAAAATGGAAATTAGGGTTTGAAGAATTGGAAATTTTGGATTTAGGGAGAAATTGAGAGAGAAGAAGAATTCGGTTTCGAGAGGAGGAGAAAAGAGAATAATTTTGCAGCTTGAGGTGCCTCAACAGAGAGCAACCCTTCTTATCTTTCATTTCCTCGATTCTGTTGTAACAAACTTACAGTAAAGCAAATTTATGAAAGATTCTTCTTACATAACGGATATAAGAACAAGAAGATAAAAATGCAAACATAACCAGAAGTAAAGGAAATAAAGTCTCGGACTAACAAACGGATAGCCCAATAACAACCCCACGAACTTGCCAAGCCTAGTATGGATTTTGGCCTTTATCAATTTTGTTCATGGTATCAGAGCGGAAGACGATTCGTAGCATCGACGATTGAAAGATAACGACGATATGAGGACGAGGATGCCAGGCGCCGATCTGTCTTTAGAAGATTGTTATCAGTTATACAACTCCGATCATCCTGGAATGATGTTAGTCACCGCACAGCTAACATATACGAATTTTTACTCTTGGAGTATATCCATCCGAAACTCTTTAGAAGCTAGGGACAAGCTTGGGTTTATTGATGGGACTTTACCACCACCGTCAGGCAAAGCGTTGTACAGAAGATGGCGTAAAGTAGATTGCATAGTGAAACAGTGGATTCTCAATTCCATTTCGAAGGAGATTGCTGAATCCTATATTACTTGTGGTTCAGCGAAGACGTTGTGGGATAAGCTTGAAGAGGTATATGGAGAAAGCAATTTGTCGCAACTATTTCACGTACAACGTGAGATTAATTATGTTGAGCAAGGTAATTCTTCGGTAACTGCCTATTACAATAGAATTAATCGATATTGGGATGAACTAGGGCAACTTATGCCTATACCAGTTTGTAGTTGTCAAGGCTGCCATTGTGGGATTAATAAATGGCTAGTGGATGTCGATAATGCTAACAAGTTAATTCAGTTCTTGATGGGGTTGAATTCATCCTACGATCATATTCGAAGTTAAATTTTGGCCCAAGATCCACCTCCATCTGCGAGCAAGGCTTATTCACTTGTGCTCCGAGTTGAAAAACAAAGGCAGGTGCATATGCTACATGAGGATGCTGGTGCTGTAGCTATGTTAGTGAAAGATGGTAGAAATAATAGGAACGGAACTTACGACGGAGACCACGTAAGTAGAAATGGTTCCAGAAAGAAAGATACTAAACGCAACGAAGATAAGCATTGCGATTATTGTTCCTTGGATGGTCATAAGCGGGAAACCTGTTTTAAATTGCATGGCTATCCCCACTGATATGCAGAGTTAAAGGCTAAGCGAGTTGGTGCTGGCAAAGGACAGTAGAAAACTAAGTCTGTGCATATGGTTGATGCAGTTGAGACGGACATGGAAAAGGGGTGTGACATGCTGAATGGATCAACGTCATTATCACTCTTAATCCAGCAGGAACTCGCACGGTTGTTGAAGGGAAAGTCAACTGAAGAATCCCATCTCCTAAACATGATACAAACTGAATTTGCAGGTATGTCTCACTTGAATCCTGCTATTAAGTCTGTCCCAGCTATTGCAAATTGGATTGTGGATTCAGGTGCCACTTTGCATATATGTGTCGATAAACGTTTGTTTCAGTCATTGGTACCTGTAGACAAAATCACAAAGCTATTCTTACCTAACGGGGAGGTGAATGATGTTCAATATAGAGGTGAAATAGTTTTGAATGGGAAGATAACCCTGAAATCAGTCCTTTACGTACCCACTTTCAGTCATAATCTTGTATCAGTCAGCAAGTTAACCAGACAGTCATCATTCAATGCTTCATTCTATTATGAACATTGCTTATTACAGGACCAAAAGACTGACTAGACGGTGGCTAAGGGCAAGGTTTTCCAGAGTCTATATTTTCTGGACAATAATTCTTTTTTGTGTAATACTACACTTTGTAATTCCTCTTTTACCTCTGTTACTCCCGAAGGGGAACAAGTTTGCAATGTTCATGATATACTTGCTCATAGAACTTTATGGCACACAAGGTTGGGCCATCCTTCTGATACTGTACTGCGACATGTTGGTGATTGTAATCAGTTTGTGAATAACACAGAATTTTCGTGTGAAGTTTGTCCTCTTTCTAAGCAAGCTAGGACTGTTTTTCCGGTTAGCTCAACATGAGCTACTATACCTTTTGAATTGTTACATGTTGATAGTTGGGGACCTTATAAAGATGTTTCCATTTGTGAGGCGCATTATTTTCTGACTATTGTTGATGATCATAGTCGTTGTACTTGGATTTTCTTGATGAAGCACAAGGCGCAAGTTAGTCATCTTCTGGACCGGTTTTTGATTTATATTCAACGACAGTATGCTGGTCACGTAAAGGTTGTGCGGAGTGATAATGGCTAAGAGTTTTTAGGAAAAGATACACAAGCCGTGTTTAATAACAAAGGCATTCTTCATCAGCGGACATGTGTGTATACTCCACAATAGAATGGTGTTGTGGAGAGGAAGCATTGTCATTTACTACAAGTGGCACGAGCCCTTTTATTTCAATCTGGTCTTCCAAAGGAGTTTTGGAGTCATAGTATTTTGCATGCAGTTTTTTTAATCAATCGGCTGCCAAGTAAATTGCTTAATTGGAAATCTCCTTATGAGTTGTTATCAGGGCATCCACCCAGCTATACCGATTTAAGGTGTTTTGGGTGTTTATGTTTTGCTGCCGATACTCACCCACATAAGGATAAGTTGGCGCCATGTTCTTTCCGGAGTATTTACCTTGGACACTCTTCAAGCCAGAAGGGGTACAAGTTATACGATTTACAGACTAGACGCGTCTTTGTTTCCCGAGATGTGTCCTTTTTTGAATTTGTGTATCCATTTAAGCAGTATCCGGATACCCATCAATCTACTAGTTGTTATGCTCCATTACCATCAATTGTGCCTACTGATCCTTACTTGCTGTCTTCTACTGATGTTTTGGTTCATAATGATACAGATGCAACTTTATTGTCGGAGCCCCAGGATACCTCGACGGATCCTGTTGCTGCTCCACTTGATCTTCCTGCCCCTGCAGTCCCTACCCGGCGGAGTGTACGCATTCGACAGCCGCCTTCTTGGTTACGTGATTTTGTATCGCACGTAAGCTTTACTTCTCCCTCTGTGAATTGTTTACCTATGCAGCGTAGTTCCTCCCATACCCCTCCTACATTTCCCTTTGCTATACATCCTAGTTTCAGCTCCTCCTACGTTGATTTTTTGGCCAATGTCTCTAGTTTTACTGAACCTACATCTTATTTGCAAGCTCGCCAAGATCCTAATTGGGTCAAGGCTATGCAATCTGAGTTGGATGCTCTTGAAAATAATGACACTTGGGTTTTTACCACGTTGCCCGACGGGAAGAAGGCCATTGGTTCTAAGTGGGTCTACAAAATAAAGTTGAAGCCTAATGGTGAGATCGATAGATTTAAGGCTCGGTTAGTGGCCAAGGGTTATAACCAAGTTGAAGGGGAGGATTACACCGATAGTTTCTCACCGGTTGCCAAGGTTGTCACCGTGAGGATCTTCTTTGCCCTTGTTGCTGCAAAGGGTTGGACCTTACACCAACTAGATATTAACAATGCTTTCCTCCATGGATTTTTGGATGAGGAAGTCTATAATCTTCCACCTGAGGGCTATTCAAAGGCGGCACCGCATGAGGTTTGTCTGTTGAAGAAGTCCCTATACGACCTTAATCAGGCTTCTCGGCAGTGGAATGCGAAGTTAACTCTCCAACTTCAACGTTATGGCTTTCATCAGTCTCCCCAGGACCACTATCTATTTACTTTTCGGACTGATTCTTGTTTTTTGCTTATCTTTGTCTATGTGGATGACATGCTTTTAACAGGTGATTCTTAGCAGGAGATTCAGAAGGTGAAAACATTTCTAGATAAAACTTTCACTATTAAAGATCTATGTCATGCGAAGTATTTCTTGGGTCTTAAGATTGCGCGTTCGACTCTTGGCATGTACATTAATCAACGAAAATATGTGTTGGATTTGATTCAATCTGCCGGTTTATTGGGTTGTAAACCGGTATCCACTCCTTTACAGAAGGGGTTACATTTGGGCGCATCCAATGGTTCCCCTCTTGCTGATCCTCAACCATACCGCCAGCTGGTTGGGCGATTATTGTATTTAGGGTATACGCGCCTGGACATCACGTTTTCTGTTCATCAGCTTAGTCAGTTCGTCCAAGCGCCGACGGAGGTTCACTGGTAAGCGGCTCTCCACGTTTTGCGTTATTTGAAGGGTTGTCCATCATTGGGCTTATTCTATCCAGCTAACCAATCCTTTGCTCTTCAGGAGTTTTGTGATGCGGATTGGGGGGCTTGTCGCGACACTTGCCTTTCCGTGTCTGGGTTCTGTATTTTTCTGGGTTCTTCTTTAATTTCCTGGAAGTCCAAGAAGCAAGCTACCATGTCTAAGTCTTCTGCAGAAGCAGAGTATCGGAGCATGAGTTTAGTGGTTTGTGAACTTCTTTGGGTTTCTTATATTTTGCAGGATTTTCGAATCCCTGTTTCTCTTCCTATTTCTTTGTTTTGTGACAATCAGGCGGCGCTCCATATTGTTGCCAATCCGGTATTCCATGTGCGTACCAAGCATCTGGACATTGACTGTCATATCGTTCGCGAACAATTGAAACAGGGGTTTCTCTCCTTACTTCACACATCTTCGTCTACCCAGCTTGCCGACATTTTTACTAAGTCCCTTTCTGCTCCTACTTTCCATGGGTTTCTTGTCAAGTTGGGCTTACGAGATTTCTTACACGCTCCAACTTGAGGGGGGGATGAAGGAATTATTTAATTTAATTATTGATAGTTTTGTAATTAGCTTCGTTATCGTTACTGTTAAGTATACAGTTAGTCTGTTAGATAGTTACAAAAGATAGTTAGAGAGCAGTTTATTTTGTAGTGTATATAAGTCAAAGACTCTTCTTGATAGCATACGAGATACAGAAAGTCTCTACATTCTCTGTTGTCTTCATACAATAGATTTTGTTCAGCATGTACAGAAGGAAATGGTGGGGAGGTTAACATAAAGTTAAAAGGAATACGAGCTTTGTTTTCATTGCAGAATGCTCATAACAAAATTATTCCATAGGTTTGAACCACTCCGGATAGCTCCAACCTCCAATTTACCAGAGGCTGACACCTGACCTGACCTTGCGAAGTTGTTTTAACACATCACATACGGGCATCAGAAGAGGTCTTGAGTTTTTTGATTTTGCATAGCACTATTTGGAATCCATGCGACAGAGGAATCCTTGAAATTTCAAGCATGAAGAAAAGCCCCTAGTTCTTGATCAGTTCAAACCGGTCCTTGTTTTTTATCTGCAACAATGATCTTTTCAACACCAAAGATTTGATTCAATCTGCCGGTTTATTGGGTTGTAAACCGGTATCCACTCCTTTACAGAAGGGGTTACATTTGGGCGC
>JAOSBP010000003.1:28234870-28255078 GCA_027563825.1 Erythroxylum mucronatum
TTAAAAAAAAAGGCGGGTAAACGGGTACTCGATGGAGGTCAAACCCCTACCGGGTACTAGTATAGGAGTGCCAAAAAAATCCCCGACGAAGATGGGGGCGAGTATGGAGGTGGGGGCTGGTTCATGGGCCGGGTACAGGGGATGGCATACCCGTCCCATACCCGCCCCGTTGCCATCCCGACTCTTGGGTTATTATTAACAGGCCGAGTCATTTTACCAAGGACGGCGTTACAACGTCTTCCTCTTTTTACCATGCAAATAACAAAGCTGTCGTATTACGTCTGCAACCAGATAGACCCCAAACCAAAAAACAAACCCGCCAATGTTCCAACTACACACACCTCATATGTTTCCGCCGCTTCCACTTCTTTGTCTGAAACTGAGTTTGGAAATGGGTTGGTTAGGTTCGGGTTCATTCAAGTTTGAGCCCAGCTTATAAATTAAAGTTCAATCAAGACTGAAGGTCTAGGTTCGAATTTGAACTTGATTAGGTTTGAGCCTCGAAATTTGGTTGAATTCGAACTAAACTAGATTAAGTATATATTTTGTTTTCAAAAATAAAAAATGTCGTGGCTCTTAATATTTTACGACAAGATGTTTAACGTTTAAAGGTTCAACCAGTAGTAGATAATCATAAATCAACGAAAATTAAATAAATTTTAAATTTTAAAATATGATTAAAAAAGATTATTCTTATCAAATCAAAGAATTTAAACTTTAATTGAAAAAAGAGGTTGTTAAATAAAAATAATTTATTTTAGTTTATAAAAACTTATTTATTTACATTAATTAATCGATTCATTAATAAAATGATCAGTTTTTAACAATAAGAGTTATTAAAACAAATCAAACTTGAAAAAAAAACTGCAACAAACAGTTAACAATCTCAATAACATCGTGCTATGACCAGAAGAAGCCGGAAGTCTTCTCCGGCCACACCCAACCACCCACCAGCACCTTCAGCCACCTCAGCTCACCAGGCATCTTCTGTCCACCTCCAGCCCGCCGCTTCGCCTGCCGCCTCTGCCGCTGCCGCCGCCGGCGACCTCCAACGATGTCCACCTCCCACACCACCTATACCAAATGCTTCGCCATTTCCAGATCTCCACATCGTCGACCGTGGATCTGCTTTCGACCTCCCTCCCTCCGTCGGCTTTGTTCCTAGCCCACAACCATCTACCTTGCTTGTCGGACACGACGGCGACGTTCGAGCTGCCGGATGCTTCACGGCGCATCCACCGCCGTCGTCCACGGGGAAGGCGGTAGCGTTTCCATCCGACGCCTTCCCTCCTTTATCGACGACCCTTGTGACGCCGACTGCCCCAATGCCACCTGGGTCGTCGTCTGCTCCTCCGGTGGCCCCTGCTCCGTCGCCTGCTGCTAACGCCGGCGAGATGCTTGGCCTGTGGCCGGAGGCTGCGACAATGGCTGCCGTCGAGGAGTGCCCCTCCTCACCTCCTGGGTCTTCTCCTGTTGGGCTGAGTGGACCCATTATTGGAGAAGGGCTTTCAACCCTCAATGGGCCAGCTATTGTTGGACTGCAAGAGTCTCTACTGCTACCATATGGGGGAGGGCCCTCTGCCCCCAATGGGCTGCAGCCCATGCAGCCCCAAAGAGCCCCCCATGGGCTGAAACCCAAGCACATTGGCCCTTTAGCCCAAGGTGGAGGTACTTCCAAAACTTCTTCTGCTATGCTTGTCAATTCCTATGCTGCTGCTGTGACTGTGACTAAGGAATTAGGAAAATCTCGACCGCCCAATAAAAAATCTTCGGATTTTTCTTGGGTCGATCGAGTTCGAGTCTCCAATTTTTCGACTGGACTTAAATTTTCAGGTAAATCCCGTGCTAGATCGTCTGGGCCTGTCGTCCTCCCAAACCACGCTATTCTAAGCGATCTGCATCAGTGGACCCGGTGTTTAGACAGGTTTTTCCTGGGGTATAATATGCCTTTCCTCGCTGTTAAATCTCTTGCGACCCGGGTTTGGAAGACCCATAGATTGGAGGATGTTATTTCTACGGGTACCGATTTTTTCCTGTTTCGTTTCACGTCGGAGGCAGCTCTTCATTCGGTCCTTGAGCAAGGTCCCTGATTTTTCGGCGGGAAATTCATGGTTTTGCAGCAGTGGCACTCACGTTTTATTTTTGATAAATCACGGGTGTCGCACGTTCCGGTTTAGGTTCGACTGCATGATCTACCATTTCTGGCGTGGAATGCCGAGTGCCTCGAGACCCTGGCCGGTCAGATTGGACGACCCCTCAGTTGCGACCGTTATACTGCGGATAGGACCCGCCTCTCCTTTGCGCGGGTTTGTGTGGAGCTCTCCGCCACTGATGAGCCGATTCACGCGATCGAGACCGTTAGCTGTCTCAATGACGAGTCCCATTGTGTCCGAGTGGAGTATGAGTGGACCCCCAAGCGGTGTGCCAAATGTGATATTTTTGGTCATTCTTGTGCCACTCCGACTCCTGCCGCGCCTCCCGTTGTTGCCCCCACTAGTGAGGTGGCCCTCGGCCCATGCCCTAGCACTTTGGCCCACGTCCCAGGTTCTTCGCCTGCTCTTGTTGTTGCTCCTGCGGCGGCCCCCCCATGGAGCCCGGCCCTACTTCTTCTCCTGAGATCCAGACTCGTCCGCCTCCCACCTCTAGTCCTGCTGCGAATATGGCCCTGTTGCCTTCCTCCACCCTACTTCCCGGTTCTCTCAGCCCGATTGGCACATCTAGCCCAGCTTTGTTTCCAGCACTGCCGGCCACGCTTAGTCCGACTTCGGTTACTCCTGTTGTTGCTCCTGCGGTGGACCCACCTCTGGAGCCCGACCCTGTTTCTTCTCCTGAGCTCCGGACTAGTCCGCCTCCCACCTCTAGTCCTGCTGCGGCTACGGCCCTGTTGCCTTCCTCCAGCCCGCTTCCTGGCTCTCTGAGCCCGATTGGCACTCCTCGCTCAGATTTGCTTCCAGAACTGCCGACCACGCCAAGTCCGATGCCCTGTGTCCTGAGTTCGGAGGCCTCTATCCTTCACAGCATCCACAGAACTCGGTCTGTGGGCACCTTCGGCGACCTCCTTTTTGATGCTTCGTTGGCCCCTGCTGATCTACTTCCTGCTAGGCAGCTGGACTCTTAGGGGATTTGCTGGTCTCACATCTGGCGCCTTTCCTCGTAGTGATCTTGTGTTTTATTTTGTAAGCTATATGTGGCTCGTTGCTTTTGTTTTTTGGCGAGCTGCCTATGGTTCTTCTTTTGTTTTGTGAGCCGCCTGTGACTTCTCTGTTCCTTTTGCTAGCCGCCTGTGGCTTTTCTGATTATTTTTGCAGGCCGCCAGTGGCCTTTGTTTCCAATTTGTATATAATTTATTTTTTTGTACGAACTCTTATTTATTTAATATATATGTCCGATTAAAATGTCCAAAAAAAATTGATTAGAACACCTAACCCTAATTTGGAACATTTCGAAAAGCTCAGAGGATGGGGTGGGTTCGATTACTGTTTTGGGAACGAGTGAATAACTTTGTTGTTTTTGTGTGTAGCTTAGTCAGTGTCTCCAAACGATGTCATGTTATCTCCTGCTCTTTGATTTAGTATCTCTAACCGTGCTTCTTAACTACTTGAGAGTATTTATTTGTACCCTTCTTTTATTCATTAATTTAACTTTAATTTCTTTTAAAAAATCTATTTATTCCTAAATCCTATACAAACTAAAATAAATTTGTTTAAATTCTTGGTATTCCTAGTAAGAGTTCTTATTATTCCTAATATACTTAAATCTTTAAAAAAAACTTTAAAAATTGTCAATTTACTTTTTCAAAAGGAAAATTAAATAATTACAAAGTGACTCTAAACTAATATCGTTCCATGTTATAAAGAGTTATAACTTATTATAAGATTAAAAAAAGTTAATTTTTTAATCATTTAAAATGCTTACTTAATTTTCAAATTAAAAAAAGACAATTCAATTTTTAAAACTATTTTGAAACATGTAAAAATTAATATTTAAAGAAATTGTGTAATTTTTTGAAATATAATTTTTTAGTTTATTATAGTAAATGTATTGATAATTATATATTCAAAATAAGTAAAAGGCATAGACCTCCTCTATAGTTTAAGAAATTTTGAAAAAACCATATGATTTTTAAATTCTTGAAAAAAACTCCTAATTTTCAGTTTTCCATAAAATTTTCTTTTAGATTTTGGCTAGAAAATAATAATGAAATACATATAATATGAACATCAAATATGGACTAATCAGATGTCAACAATATGCTAAATTAATTTAGTTTTTAAATCCGACCCGAACAAATTAAATTTGACTTAAATTAATAATTAAGATAATTATAATAAATCATTTATTTGCGTCAGGTTTAATTATTTCAACATGAATTTAAGAATTATGTTGAATTGTTATATAAATAGCATTTAGATAGTCCACATCTAATGTTGATGTTACGTATATTTCGTTTTTTTTAAAATCCGAAGTCTAAAAGAAGGAATTTTTCTGAAAATTAAAAAATTGAAAGTTTTTTTTTTCAAGATTTTTAAATATTAGGAGCTTTCCTTTGATTTCTTAAGCCATTGGGGATGCCTGTCTTTTATCCTTTAAAATATGATCACTTCATCATGTCTAAAAACTTACTACATAAATTTTCAAATATTGAGTTTTTATATATTTATTAGTCATATTAATAAAATATTAATACACAAAATTTTTAATTGGACTGTTTATAGGAAATGGTTCTTACATGAACATGAGCATTTTGACAAGGAAAATATCAAAATTAAACAAAATTTGTACATGATCGGATTTTCCATCAGGAATGATATGAAGGTCCGTATCAATCATTTTTTTTTTGCCTCCTGGACAGGTCGAAGACCGACTGAAGCAATACACAAAGCAACTGAAAGAAAAATAATCTAAAACAGATTCTTACCAGGGAAAGAATTGCCTTAGCTCAGAACTGTTGCAACAATGGCAGTATTGTTGAATGAATAAATTCATATACATTGGCTCTTTCTCGAGTTTTACAAAACCACTCTTGGACTACTCTTTCTCTGCAGCTTATCTGTATATGTCTGTTTCAACTGTTTCCTATGGTTTTTTTTAATGTCAGCTTGCTGAACTGAGAGTTCCTACAAATGGAAAACATGGTAGCAGCCTAGAATTGCCCTGATTTCTCTCTAACACAAGTCCTGGAATGGTGTTGCTTTGCAGAAGAAGCTTCAGTCATCTGCCATATAAGACCGAGTTCGACCAGGAAAGCATGAGATCCCGAACAACTGTTGGGAAGTCTGCAAGACAAACCATAGATTGAGATTTGACTAGCTAAAGAGCAACTTGGATTACAAGTGACTGCATGTTGGGAGTTCCGTTCAAACTTTACCTCGTGCAACTTCAAGTGCAACTGTGGGCACGTCTATTTGATCTTCTACCAGTCTGTATACATCTAAAAGCTGTGAAGACAAATGATATCTCAGTATTCAAAGGGGTAGTAAGGTATCGAAATACAAAATCATGCAAAAAGGAGCATAAATAGCACTTTGAACGTCTTGGACAAGATGCCATTTTAGCAATAAGATGAAAGATGCTGTAAAAGAAATTAGGATTTCATCTTATTGCCAACCTCTTCGATATGAAGCTTAGAATCTTCAGTCAAAGCCAATAGTAGCTGTCTACGAATTCCTTCATCAATAAAGAAAAGTCGAGCTCCATCTTTTATGGTATCTGTCAGGTCTAGCTTCTTTTCAACTTCCAACTGTCTGAACCTCTGCCTGCAGATGTGACATATGATTATGTGTATCTGCGGAAGCAAAATTAGCATCATGACAGGAAAGGAGTCCATGAAAGATACATACATGCTGTTCACTTGGAAGGCAGGATTGGTGCTCATCTTGGCCACATTTTCTTTTGCAAGAACAATAAGATTTCCAAGCCGTTTCCATTGAAAAGAACCATCCTTGAACAGAACCTGAGACCAGAAGGAGATATTGAGGCATTAGAAAATAAGAAAAATATAAGGTCAGTAAGCTTATCCTTTGATTTCAAAGTAAAAAAAAAGCAAACAAGAGAACAATTCTCTGGTTTCAGCAACCTAGAACGCAAAAGAAATGTGTTATTGATTATAAAGAACAGTGTTAAACTTCTTTTCTTGAAAGCAGAATGCCAAAGAATCAAGGTGATTGCAAGGTCACAACCCCTACCTTCCTTATTCATGCAACAATGTAGCAGACAGATGACACATTCAGCAAAGGCAGGCTATTAAATAGATACTTTCAAATGGTAAACATGCTCAGAATGCTAAAAAGAAACCATATCATATTAATTAAGGTCATCATGATAATAATCAATTGCTACACATTTTAGGCAAGACGCGCTGTCTAAACAAGAACAGCAAATAAATTAACCTGTATGAGGCGCTCCCGAAGGGCTGGATTTGGATCTGTTAGGAGACGCTTTGCCACATAAGGGTAGGCAACCTGTTAAATATTAAATGATAATAATGATTAGGAAAAAAGAGAATCCAAGCTTTTGAGAGTCTATAGAGAACAACAATGAATAAAACATTGTTTACCAGTAATTATAAATTGTTTTCAACAAAGTTAAATCTTAGAAAATTCTTAGAAGATTGTTTTCAACAAAGACAAATCTTAGAAAATTCTTAGAAGTTAACTAGTTAGCTTTGATGCCCAGGGATATGTTGCTTACAGTGAACATTTTCAACAACTCTTGCCAATTAGCTCCTATTACCAAAAGAAAATCCTGGAAGGAGAATGAAAGATATCTCACCTCAAGAAATTTAAAATCTGGCTTCAGGGTGAAACAGATGCCTTCTTGGGTCAATAGAGAGCGAATAACGAGGGAAAATCTCTCTGGTATACGGATAGGATAATTATAAACCAATTGGTTAAACTTCCCTGCAGCACAAAAAGCCATATTTTAACTTTGGTTGCTAGATGAAAGACGGACTGAACTTATGCAACATATTGGATCTTCGCGTTATGTCAGATACTAGATAGTTAATCAGTTCTTGCAAAATCTAGGGAAATGCATTATTCTGAGTTTCCATCTAGCTGAAAGAAAAAATCTCGCATTGCGCAATCCAACTAAAATGATGCAATAAAAGATACATAGAACATGCATCAAATTCTAAAGTTTTTCTTTTTTTGAAAAATTTGAATATCTAAAGAAGAGTATTGTCACTGTTCAGGAAAGAAAAAACATAGAAGTTACAATATTAAATTTCTTCAGAAAAATAGGGTAGGTCCATGACTAGTAATTAAAAGATAGCTCAGCAGTTAATGATTTTACAGCTAAATCGTTATTCATTTAAAGTGATCATGCAACAGAAAAATAAGGTCTCTTTTTACACCTAACAACTAAATTTGCTCAAACATAACTTGTGGAATATAAGATACCTGTAACACTTCTGAAATTAAAATCAGAAAGCCCTTTTCCAGCTGAATTCTGCCAAATTGCTTCTAAAGCTGGGACAATTGGAGATACATCAGTTCCACTAGCCAAGAAACCAAGCCTAGTGAAATCATTCGCCATCTCAGCATAGTCCTCATTCACAGCATGCACAACAGCATCAATCAATATCTGTTTATTTAGCTGAAACATAGTACAAAAATAATGTCAGAAATATCCACTTAGTAGTACGATAATCCTCCATGTTCATGAATGAAGTTTTTAATTTTATAACTCTAAAAGGAAAGTATCTTCTGCCGGGAAAATATATTTGTGATCCTACCTTGAGAAAATGTTATGGCATTTCTTTTAAGCAATAAAGCTAGTAAGAAATTAGGCCCTACCTTTTAGATAATTTTAAAGTACATCTTAAAACATTTAAACTACCTGACTAAGCACAGCAACATTCCCAAAGTCCACATAGGCAATACGACCATCTCGCAATGCAAATATGTTTCCAGGATGTGGATCCCCGTGAAACAATCCGAACTCTAACAATTGTCGCAAAGCAGCACTCACTCCAACTGTAAGGAATCCTTCTACATCGATGCCAGCCTCCTTGATAGCCTGCATGACATCAAGCACAATATTACTGCTTTTTCAAAGAAAATAAATGAAATAAATCCGTAGGATGATCATGGTTTGATCATGATATTCAAACCTGCGGGTCAGTGCATCGAATGCCATCTATCCATTCCATCACTAAAACACGAGAACCAGACAGATTTCTGTAAACTTGAGGAATTTTGACAGTTGGATCAGACTTGAAGTTTTCCAGGAAGTCTTCCAAGTTCCGAGCTTCCTAAATTAGACAAATAAGACCTTGATAAAAGTAGTAGCAACAAGCCTAAAGGTACCACTGTTTCTTCGGGCGAACAAAGCACAAATATCATTGTAATAGTGATCATGATGTCTGAAATTCTGGTATGAGATGCAGGCACAGATATCAATTTTGATTCTTAAGAGCACGACTAAGAGTTATTTGAAAAAATAGAGAACAGCTATGCAAATACCAAGGTGTAATCAAGCTCCTCCAAAAGCTTTTCACCAAATTCATCAACTATCAACTCAGCATTGCATCCCAGCTTTTGCAAACTAATTCCATTCAAGAAGGAAGCAAGAGTTCTGAAAAGAAAAAGATCCCGATAGATTATAGGCTCTATTCCAGGCCTCTGTACCTGCAAATATATAAATTCAAAATTGAATTTTGGAAAATTACTTAGTCTCACAACATCTCTGGAAAGATTCGAAATAGCATCAAGTGCTTGGAACACAAAGTTCCCCTGTTGACCTTAAAAAAAAAAAACCATCTGCCCAGATTTTGCAGCCATATAAACAGCCAGTATGGTAGCACAGCTACCATTTGCTAGCAGAATTAAGAAAATTATCAATAGATTCAACTGCCACTTTCAATGTTTGCAGTTCACTATAACTAAACTTGAAAATTTGAAAAACAAACTGAAAAAAAAGTCTCCAGAATCATTTAAGTATTCCATTGCCCAAGAGAGAAAAAGCTGCAACTGTTATCACTTGGTGATTGTAAAAATACTAATGCTAAGAGAAGGGCCACTCGATAAACCTTAGACAACCTTAATTGCAACATCCTCGCCTGTACCCTTTAGAGTAGCTCGATAAACTTGACCTAAGCTTGCAGCTGCTATAGTTCGACTTGAGATTTTACTGAATATAGCTTCCAGGGGTTGGCCCAACTCTTCTTCGATGATGCTGAATGCAATCTATCAAGATAGTTGAGGGTTTGAAAACGATTAGACCCAAACAAAGTTTGAGAAAACAGGGTCCAAGAAGAAGATGTCCTTGCCTGATTGGGAAAAGGAGGCACATCATCTTGAAGAATGCAAAGCTCATTCATATAATCTTCCCTGATGATATCAGGTCTGTTCGCAAGAACCTAGTTATCAAAGAAAAAATCCACTGAATTTTTTCAATTTTCAATCTTCTACTAATAAAAACAGGATTACAAATTCATATCTCCACAATTAAATCCAATCCCTGGCACATCTTAGCAATTTGTCGGAGCTGAAATCAAACCTGGCCAGCTTTGATAAAAGAAGGTCCCAAGTCGCACAAGAGATTTCTGAGCTGACGAGCACGATATGGAACAACCTCTTCGTCTCTTCCAACCAAGAAATCATACACCAAATTTGACCAGTACAGTCCCAAGTTCCACACTATTTCCACTCCACGTAAAATTAACGACAATATTGCCCCTCTCGACTCCAGTACCTTACTCTTCACCTATTGTTCATCACAGAAAATGAAAATTCACTAAATTTGAACTCGGAAGAGTTCATGATAACTCCTACAAAAATTTGATAGAATGAATGTCATGTCCGTACTGTCTCTGGAGAGTACTTGCGAAACGGCACGCACACGCCGCGTTCGATATCGAGCAGTTCCAGAGCACTGCTTGACTTTCCTAACTGTAGAACATTACCGTTAGTCCCACTCGTAGCCTCAGTCCTCCTGCTAGAAAGAGCTCCATTTCTGGAGCTCTCGGCTCCGGAGACCGCAGCAAGACTCAAGACTTGAGTGGGAGAAAACCCTTTACGCCTCCAGAGCCCGGAGCCTGAAATTCGAGCACGGGAGTGTGAAGTTTTGCGGTGCGGAGAAGGAGCGTTGATGCAATTGGGATGAACCAAGTCCATGTCGAGAGACAGTAGGTGGAGTTTGGCGAGGATGGGAAGTGGCGAGAATGAGAATTAATCATGAATCAAATGATCACCACAAAAAAGAAAAAAAATCAAATTTGTGGATAAACAATGAAGAAGCAGGTTCTGCCGTTCTGGCCACGAAATTTAAGTAAACAGTTTGATAGGGATGGGGGTTTGAGCCAAAGAAGAGGCGGATGTTGCGTGGTACTAAGCTAAACAACGAAAGATGAGACTTTGGGACTACATAGAAATCAGACATGTTCTGTCGTTTCCATGCTTACATTTGGTCTTTGGATGGTAGTGACGGGGATATTCTAAGTAGATACATACGAGTTTAGATTTTCTGTCTAATTTTACGGTGTCTTATTCTGTTCAATAAATCTTAACTATTTATTTGTGTGTGCTCCGCATAGGTTCTGCAAAAATTAACGTGAGATCCGTATAAATAAATGGTTGAGATTCATTAGATAGAATAAGACACCATAAAACTGAACAGAAGATCTTATCTCATACGTAATACTTAGTGCTGTTATAATTTATAGTAAAAGAGATAAAGCCTCTTTATAGTTTAAAATTTCTTTTAACTTTTAAAATATTTGAAATAGGTATATATATTTCTAATTAATAAATTATATAAAAATAATTACTAATATTTGATAAATCATCTCATAGTTGTCCTAAAAAATACTTAAATTCAGATTTAAAAAATTTAAATTTATTAGAGAATTTATTAACTCTATTATCCTGACACATTTTGTAATAAAGTACTTGAAAATTAAAAAATTATAATCCTATCTTAATTTTGTTCATATACTTATATTGTTATAGTAATTGTGAGTATTTTTTACATGTAAAATGATAAAATGAATATTAAAATTCATTTTTATGTTACTAAATGTTAAATGTTAAAAGTCTTTTGTTAAACTCCAAAGGTTGAAAAATACAGCTTTTATTAGAGATGACAATAACAGATTAGGTTTAGATAGCCCGACTTTGCACGATGTCCGATTTTGTATTTCAAATTTTAAAAAAAATAGGGTGGGCTCTAGCCGAGTTGCCTTAGGGCCGGGTTAGAGTTTAGGCTCCTGCTTAGATCCAACTCACTTAAAAATTAAAAAGGTAATACCATATCATAAGATTCGCATATAAATTGCAAAAATCATGATAATCCTAAAAAGCATTTCGCCTTCAATTGTTTCATAATAAAAGTCAAATGGAACCACTTCATTAAAGGACTATGTACGAAGACCAAACTTTAAACATACTAATGAACTCCAGTAAATGAAAGAGGTGATGAACCTCAGGCCCATTCGATTGTGCAATAAAACTCTAACCAAAGCCTTTATAAGATTACTCAACTTGATGGACCAAATCCTTGTTCGACAAAAGTTTGCTAATACTAGTCATTCACGCGTGTTTCGTGCAGTAACTCGAGTGTAAAAAAATAAATAAAAATAAATTTGAAATATACCAAGTAGTTTCGGTAGAAAACTCATATCCAGCATGTCTACCACGAGGGGAACCAGTGTGCGGACCGACTGGCCAATTTTGCTGTAGCTCTTAGCCCGGGGCTCTATATCCTGCAGGAGCCGCCTGAGAGCCTCCACGAGCTGCTCCGCAGTGATGCGGACGGCGTGATGTATTCTCGAGTTTGATTTTGTTTTCGTGTATAACCAAAAAAAGAAAAGAAAAGAAAACTCATATACTTATATCCAAAAAAAAAAACAAAAGGTAATTTACATATATATGGTGATTTCAGAAATGGCTGATTGCACTTGGACAAAAGTTGGAGTTGTTTCATATGAATCTTGATAAGGAAATTCTTAATAAAGCATGGATTAATAGATTTTAGTTAATTTAGTGCACCTTTAGATTATTAGGGGGAAAAAAACTAGACACTGCTCCAACTTAGATACAACAACAGCAACATCACCCAATGAATGTCCTACTGAAATGCGGGATTTAGAAATGTTCAATAGTAAATAATTTTATCTCTACATGATAGAGAAATTGTGTCCGAAAGACTCACATTTAGTACAAATTAATAACAATACAAAATATCAATAAACACGTATAACTAAACATGTAAAATTATATAATACAATACATATAGAACATGCTAAAGATTATTAGTACAAGATAAAATACTAAATAAAAACACAAATTAAGACAAAAAGAGACAAACACAAGAATAAATTACATTGGTCATTACAATAAAATAAGTAAGAAACTACTTAAACAAAAAAAAGGAGGGAAGTATTACTTAATTAAAATATTAATGTTATCTATAGAACGAATGATTAGAAGGAAAAAGTTTAGAGGACTTAAGAGAACGGTAAGACCTCTTTACATGAGATTTTTAATCCGTATCTTAATACACCAAAGATTTCTATTGCGGGTTATGTTCTTGTTAAGTTTTAGTAAAGTCATATTGTTCTTGATCACTTTACTCTAATTCTTCTTATATATGCACAAATTTAAACATCCATTAACAACAAGATAATGGAAGGAAAGTCATTATTTAATTACTAACATTTAAATTTGGTTTTCTTAATCTCTAATATATAAATTTTGATTTTTTTAAAAAAATGAATAGATTTCAAGCCAATATAATATTGCATTTACAAAATGATATTGTTTAATGTTATAGAGATATATTCACTGTACATATCTCTATATTTACTGTTTTTATATTTCTGTAATCTTATGTAATCTTTAGTTTTGATATGTTACTCACTTTGTAACTTTGCACAATTATTTAAGGCCTTGATAGTTAATGAAATACGCAAGTTAAATCTTCTTAAAACTTGACATGGTATCAGAGTGTTTTCTTGGAAAACCCTAATATTCTTAACCGTCCATCCATTGCAATTACCAACACCTTTCTACCGACTAACAACCACCTCTAACACAAAGTTAACCATGGCCAACATCAGTGAACAGAGCAAAATCCTTAAGGTCTCAGACCCTTGTTTACCTTTTTTGTTCACTTCTCAGATAATCTGGGTCTTCTTTTGACGAACGTGATATTGCGAGGTGAATCCAAATATGATAATTGGTCGAAGGCAATAAATAATGGTTTGAAGGCCAAAAACAAGTTGGCCTTCATAAACTGCTTGATCCAAAAGCTGTCAGAAAACGATTCAGAAGAGACCTACATTTGGGAAGTATGTAAATCCATGATTAATGGATGGATACATAATACTTTTGACCTGTAACTCCAGCTATGTGATAAGAGGGCTAGGTCAAATAAGGAAATGGGTTGTCAAATATAGACGTGGGTTAACACTGATGGATCAACTCAAATGAAGGGTGGACTGAAATGATGGACCCAACCAAAATGCACATCCATAGATACCTGCACAGATCTGGACCCAAAATTGTAGACCCAATTTTTTATTTTTGTCTCCTTGTATATAGCTCTAGAATGTTCTCCTGTAATAGAATTGCACCAGCTGTCAATTCTGTTAAGATTCCCACACGCAGTAGCACATAGGAGTAGCAAATAGTTGTCCTCAGCATACAAATAGCAGTAGAAAATAGTTGTCCTTAGCATCAGTATAAATACCCTTTTCTGTATATATCAACACATGATGAAATAAATATTTCTTCATCAGTATAAACCTCTTGTTTTTCATGGTATCAGAGCCTAAGGTCTGATCCAAGTTACGACACCCATTTACTAACAATGTCACATACAATTGAGAGTGATGCAATTAGTCCAAACCTAGAGAAATACTCCATTACAAATACTGAAAATCTAGGCGCTATCCTTGTTACCACTCTTTTTAATAGTAACAACTGTTTAACTTGGAGTAAATCAATGACAATTACTCTATGCGCCAAAGACAAACTCTCCTTCGTGGATGGAACGTGCACACAACCAACAAAAGATGCAACATTGCTTACCAGATGGAGAAGGACAAATTCCATGATTAAATCCTAGATCCTTAACTCCATGACCAAGGAGCTCAGTGATGCCTTCCTATCATTCTCCACTGCTAGGGCACTTTGGGAGGAACTGAGAGAGAGATTCGGAGAAGCGAACGGATCAATGTTGTACCAAATAGAAAGGGAAATCAGCTCTTTCAAACAAGGTAATCTTACCATTTCTGCATACTATACAAAGTTAAAGAAGTTTTGGGATGATCTTGCTAACCTAGATCCAACACCTACATGCACTTATGTTGCTGCCAAAGCAATTATGTCCAAAGAAAATACACACAGATTAGTACAGTTTTTGATGGGCCTAAATGAGGAATATGAGCATGTAGTGAATCAGGTTATGTTGATGGAACCTTTGTTCATAGTGAATAGAGCCTTTTCCATGATGCAAACAGTCGAAAGACAAAGGATGGTAACTGCTAACAATGGCAGAAACTTGAATGTAGCTATGATGGTACGACAATCCAACCCAAGTTTCAACCGAGGAAGCAGAAATAACAACAAGAGTGGGAGGAAGCCTTGCACTAAAAAGGAAGATAAATACTGTGAAAAATGTAAGAGGTCAGGTCATACCATAGAGACATGCTTCAAGATACATGGAGTGCCCGACTGGTATAAGGATCTAACAGGGCAAACAAATAAAGCTCACCTAGCCATGAGCAGTGATACACCTGCAGACATCCAACAAGAAACTAATGAGTGCATTGAGAAGGCTGGACATATCCCACAAGACCTAGCCATCTTCATACAACAGGAAATATCTAAAGAAATCAAGGGAAAGGCTACTAGAGAGGTAAAGTTAAGCGGGCTGGCAAACTTTGCAGGTAACAACACAAAACAAACTCATATTCACCATGCAGATAATGATTGTATATGGTTGGTTTATTCGGAAGCATCGTCACACATGGTCAATAACTTAGACTATTGCAATCAACATGAGAAAAAAAACATATATGAACCAGTCACACTACCAGATGGCATCAAGCAGCAAGTAAAACACATATGTCAGGCTAGCATTGGTGACAAGATCACTCTTGATGAAATTCTGCGTATTCCAAATTTTTTCAAGAATCTATTATCTGTGAATAAACTCACTACACAGAATGACATTGCTGCCATTTTTGTTTCTAACAAGCTATTTTTGCAGGACCTACGGACTAATGGTGTTATGGTAACCATTGAGGCTAGAAGTGGATTGTATGAGCTGACCACCAAAGACCTATTACCCTCAGGAACCTTGAAAGGTCCTTCCCTAGATTTTTACAAAGCTAGGAATGTTGCTCTCAATATTTCTGTTTCTTTTTATGTTTGGCATAATAGATTGGGACATATTTCTAAAGAAAAACTGAAACATATTAATGAAATCAAGTTTTCAAATTATCTCTCATCTGAGTGTCAAATTTGTCCTATGGCTAAACAACATAAAAAACCCTTTCCAAAACATGAAATCCGAACCAACAAGCCCTTTGAACTCCTACATTTGGACCTATGGGGACCCTATAGGATACCCACTCTAGATGGAGCCTAATTTTTCCTAACCATCGTAGATGATTACTCAAGAGCCACTTTGACCTTCTTACTTAAACACAAAGACAACACATATCCCACAATAGTTCAGTTTATCAAAACTATTGAAAAACAGTATGATGCAAAAGTCCTGAAGATATAAACAGACAATGGGAGAGAATTCATAAACAATGAGTGCAGAAACTTCTTTGCAGACATGGGAATTTTACATCAGAAAAGTTGTCCTTACACCCCACAACAAAGCGGGGTAGTCAAGATAAAACATAAGCATCTATTACAAATAACCAGAGCCCTATTGTTCACAACCAACCTACCTAAACAATACCGGGTGAAGCTCTCCTCATTGCCACTTACCTTCTCAACTGACTTCCTACAAAGTCCCTACAGTGGACAACACCCTATGAGAAGTTACATAGAAGAAAACCAACTTATGAACACTTAAAGGTATTCAGGTGCTTATGCTTTGCTATTGATAAAACACCTAGAAGGACCAAATTGGATCTTAGAGCCTTAAAATGCATCTTTCTAAGGTACATGCCAAACTTCAAAGGTTACAAAGTCATGGAGATTAGCACAAATAACATTTTCAGTTCTAGAGATGTAACTTTTCATAAGGACACTTTTCCTTTTGCCAACCCACAAACCAACCCTAAACCAAACCTAATACCACTTTTCCCTCACAACCCCACAGATACTGGTTCAGACACATTCAGTGACCCATCAAGCTCATCAGACACACCACATCTAGACACCTCGCTAAGAGCCGAAGAAACATTACCCCAAACTAGCTCCATCACTAATTCAGAAACTACTATCAACCACAACATCAGAAGAAGTCATAAAACTCATACCGCCCCAAGATATCTGGATGACTATGTCCACCATGCCTATGCTCTTCACTCAACTTCTATTCCCGATGCTGCTAACATAACATCACTCCACTTCTATTCACTCCACTTCCAGGTCATACACACACCGAGATACAAGGAATTCATGGGAAATATATGCACTACTTTCGAACCTTTTTCTTATGAAACAACAAAAAAAATCAATGGGTTGGGCACATTCCATGAATGAACAACTAGCTACATTAGAAGCAAATCAGACCTGGGTCTTGACCAAATTACCTAAGGGGAAGCGAGCCATAGCTTCAAAATGGGTGTACAAGGTGAAGCACAACCCAGATGGTACTGTTGATAAGCTAAAATCAAAGCTGGTGGCAAAAGGCTTCAATCAAAGGGAAGGAGTCGACTACTCAGAGGTATTCTCCCCCGTTGCTAGGATTGTGACAATTCGGACTTTCCTAGCTCTAGCTACAATTAGAAAGTGGCCTATACTACAATGTGATATCAATGATGCTTATCTCCACGGCCACATAGAGGAAGAACTTTATATGGTACCACCTCTAGGTTATGCAAAAGCTAGGGCAGGAGAGGTTTGCAAACTGTTGAAGTCCATTTATGGACTCAAACAAATAGGTAGGCAATGGCATAAAGAATTGACCAAAAAATTAAAGAGCTTGGGTTTCAACAAAGCTAAGGTAGACCATTGCCTCTACACTAAGGGAGAGGATGACAACTTTACTGACATCCTCATCTATGTGGACGACATACTTCTTACTAGTGCGAATGAGGACCATTTAAACCACATCAAAGACTCACTGCACAGGGAATTCACAATTAAGGACCTAGGGTATGCGAACTTTTTCCTAGGGGTAGAAACAGCCAGATCTGAGAAAGACATGCTGCTCAGTCAGGGCAAATACATACAAGACATTTTACAAGAGACAAATCTACTCGATTGCAAGCCAAGCATAATTCCCATAGTTCGGGAAAGAAGCTTACCATTGATGAAGGTGAACTTCTCACCGATCCCGAACTCTACAGAAGGTTTGTGGGTCGATTTCAATACTTGAGTTTCACCTGACCCGATCTTACCTACATCATGCAACAGTTAAGTCAATTCATGTAGTCGCTGCGAGAGCCACACCGGAGGGCCATAAAACATGTCCTCCGGTACCTCAAAGGAACCCAACACCAAAGTTTATTTTACCCCTTAGACTCCAGCCTACAACTTACCAGTTACTCTGACGCAGACTAGGCGAGCTGTCTTTTCAGTCGACGATCTCTGACTGGGTTTTGCATCTTTCTTGAAAAATCTCCCATATCCTGGAAAACAAAAAGACAAACCACCGTCAGTAGATCCACAGCAGAGGCCGAGTATAGAAGCTTAGCCTTAACTATGTGTGAGTTAAAATGGATTATTCAACTTTTACAGTATTTTCAGGTGAAGCAAGAAGGAGGCATACCTTTATATTGCGATAATCAGGCGGCGATCTACATCTCCAAAAACTCCGTCTTCCATGAACGAACCAAACACCTGGAGATCAATCTCCATCTTGTACGTGATGTGGCAAACTCAGTTCTTCTCGATCTCTAACACGTATGCAATCAACATTAACTTGCGAATCTTTTCACCAAGCCTCTCACTGCACGCGCCTTCGAAGACCTAGTTTTCAAATGCGACTTCGTTTGCCTCTTCGGAGCTCCGACTATAGGGGGACGTGATAAGAGGGCTAGGTCAAATGAGGAAATGGGCTGTCAAATGTGGACGTGGGCTGACACTGATGGATCAACTCAAATGAATGGTGGAATGAAATGATGGACCCATCCAAAATGCACATCCACAGATACCTGCACAGATCTGGACCCAAAATTGTAAACCCAACATTTTATTTTTATCTCCTTGTATATAGCTCTAGAATGTTCTCCTGTAACAGAATTGCACCAGCTGTCAATTCTGTTACAGATTCCCACACGCAGTAGCACGTAACAGTAGCAAATAGTTGTCCTTAGCATACAAATAGCAGTAGAAAATATATTTCCTTAGCATCAATATAAATATCCTTTTCTGTATATATCAACACATGATGAAATAAACATTTCTTCATTAGTATAAACCTCTTGTTTTTCACTATATATTCCTTGTTTTGAGACAACAAAGGAATTATGGGATGATCTGGCAGAACGTTATGCTGTTGAAAATGCTCCCCGCCAATATCAGTTGAAATCAAGCCTTCCTACCATCAAGGCACAAGGGACATCCATTGGAACATATTACACTAAACTCAGAGGAGTGTGAGACAAACTGGATAGTAGTAGGTCGATCCCAGTGTGTGAGTGAGGTGACAAGTGTGTGGTGCTAAAATTTATGACTGAAGAAACCGAAAAAGATTGGGTATATCAATTTCTCATAGGCTTAGACGACTAGACGTATAGAAATTTGGGAAGTCAAATTCTGAATACCTCACCGTTACCTTCAATCATTCGTGTTTACTCCATAACATAAGAGCAATCACACAAAGCGATTATTCGCTCCTGGGTAGTGAAGAGCTCTCTAGTAAGGGTGAACCTCCTCCTACTTGGTTAATTGATAGCGGAGCGTCGTTTCACACGACTGGTTGTCTTAATGTATTGATAAAAGTTGAGAATATTATTCCCTGCCCGGTCAGATTGCCTGATGGAGTCCAAATGTCTTCTATTAAAAGGGGTCACGTGTCTTTGGTGTGCTAATTTTGTTGTTCACAATGTGTTATATGTGCCTAAATTAAATTGCAATTTACTTTCTATGGCACAATTAATTTGTGGGAAAAATCGTGTAGCAATCTTCACTGATGACTTTTATGTGATACAGGACCTTGCCTTGATGACGTAAATTGGACTAGGTAAGCAACAAGATGGGGTATATATGTACAAGTCTCTTCCGAGTACTGCTTTTGTTGTCAGGACTAAGGAGATTGTGGAGTTATGGCACAGATGACTAGGACACCCATCAAGTTGGAATTTATCTTTACCGTTTATTCTGGGTAGTTGTAGTGGTAGTAAGAATAAAAATTTGGAAGCTTGTGATATTTGTTTCCATGCAAAACAAACTCGAAGTGTGTTTCCTATCAGTGGTTATAAAAGTTCCGCCTATTTTAATTTGGTTCACTGTGACATATGGGGTCCATATAATGAGTCTTCTTTGATAGGTGCACATTATTTCTTGACCATTGTCGATGATTTTGGTAGGGTTGTTTGGGTATTTGATGGTGGAGAAAAGTGAAACAATTAAACTGGCGATTTTTTTTGCTATGGTGAAAACTCAATTGCAAAAAATTGTAAAGATTTTTACACTGATAATGGTACATAATTTTGCGAAAGGGTTTTAATGAAATTATATAAGAATTCGGGGATCTTACATCAGATGTCATGTGTCGAAACGCCTCAACAAAATTGTAGGGTTAACTAAAAACATAGGCATGTATTGAATGTAGGATGTGCTCTAAGGTTTCAAGCTAACCTTCCAACAAAGTTTTGGCAAGAATGTGTCTTTACCGCTACACACTTGATAAACTACACTTTTACTCTCTTACTTGATGGCAATACACCCCATGAAAAGCTTTTTCACACTATTCCTCATTATGATCACTTGATAAACTGCACTTTTACTCCCTTACTTGATGGCAATACTGTTGGACCCCAAATTGTTCTTGAAAGTTAGAACTATTATATATGAAGTGTTAGAGGTTAAAAATTGGAAAATGTTACATTGAACATGCTTTGGTGTTTTG
>JAOSBP010000003.1:28255178-28287771 GCA_027563825.1 Erythroxylum mucronatum
TTTTGTGATCTTTGTTTTGTTGGGCTTCGGAAAGTTGAAATTCCAGTTCGAAGGTTTCCAAATTCTGATCGCGAACAAGAGATTGAGTTCAGGCATAGTGGCGGTTTCGCATGAGCATACCATGGAGTAATTTGGAAGAAAATTTTTGAGGTATTATAAGAGAGTAATGAATATGCATTAGTCAGGTCTAATAAGGGTTCAATAACAGAATCTTTCGAGGTCATTGCCACACTTAAGGTTTGTTTTCGCTTGAGGGTTGGGTTCCGGTAACGGCGCCCAACAAATACACCCCATGAAAAGCTTTTTCACACTATTCCTCATTATGATCATCTGCAAGTTTTTGGTTGCCTTTGCTATGCCTATCCTAGGCCAAAACCTACAGATAAATTTCGATCCTGAAGTAGAAAGTGTATGTTCTTAAGATATCCTCATAATAAGAAAGGATGGCGTTTGTTTGACTTGGAATCAGGTGACGTTTTTATTTCTCGAGATTTTCGTTTTGTTGAGGATGTCTTTCCTTACTTCGAGTCAGTATAACCATCATCCTCCCACACCAATCTGTTACCCTCTTTCTTCCCATCCTATGACGATGCTACACCTGCTACCTGCGATGCATCACAACCCTCCCAACCTGTCCAGTCACAATTTGAGTCTCTACCCATTAGTTCTAAACCTAACAGCAGGAGTATGAGCGATAGGGGGAGCTTATCTTTGGATACTTTGGGAAGTTCAGAGGCCGAAATCTCAAGTGATGTGGTTGTTCAAAATTTGTCTATAATGCATGATGACACTTTGGGTCGTGGGCACTAAACAAGACCTCCTTTATCTTATTTACAAGACTACTCTTACAATACTATTCATATACACACCCTATCTCTACCGCACTCCTCGTCCAATGGTGTCCAATGGTGTCTTAGGTACTCCTTATCCCATTTTCAATTATGTAATTTTTTGTCTCATCAACAGTTCCTAGTAGCTATTAATGCCAGTGTTGAAACCCATAAATTTTAAGGAGGCTTACAGGGATCCCCATTGGCATGATGCAATGGCCAAAAAGATTGATGCCTTGGAAGCAAATGACACTTGGATTTTTACCGACCTTCTAATGGGTAAGAAAACAATTTCCTATAAATGGGTATATAAAATCAAGTATTACTCTGAAGGTACTATAGAACAATTCAAAGCTAGACTTGTGATCTTGGGGACCGACCAGGTTGAAGGAGTGGGCTTCAATGAAACTTTTGCACCAGTTGCTAAAATAGTTAATGTCTATACTTTTCCGGTAGTCGCAATCGCTAGAAAATGGGAATTGCATCAGTTGACGTCAATAACACATTCTTGCAAGGTGATTTAGATGAGGAGGTGTATATGCAGCTTCCTCCTAGTTTTTCAATGATAGATCCTAATAAGGTGTATAGCCTTCGAAATTCACTTTCTAAGCTCCGACAGTCTCCTCACAATTGGTTTACCAAATTGAGTGATGTCTTGCAGACCTTTGGTTTTATTCAGTCCCATGCTGATTATACTCTGTTTACTTATCATAAGGGTGATATATTTTTTGCTCTTTTGGAGTATGTGGATGATATAGTGCTTGCAGGGAATAATGGTGCGAGTTGTTAGCAAGTCGAGGATTACCTTAGTTCTTGTTTTCACATTAAGGACCTTGGGCCTCTCAAATATTTTTTGGGCATTAAATTTGCTCGTGAGCCGGATGGCTTGTTCATGTAATTGCGTAAATACGCATTTGACATCCTCTCTGAGACTGGGTTGTTGGGTTGTAAGCCAACTAATTTTCCTGTTGAGCAAAAATCATAAACTCGCCCTGTCAAGTTTGTCGCTCTACCCATACCTCAGTAGCTATCATCTAATTATTGGGCATTTAATTTATTTGACAATCACGCGCCCCAAGCTTAGTTATGTTGTTCATATTCTATCACAATTCATGCAATAACCGACTCAGGCGCAATATGCAGTTACACTACGGGTGTTAAGCTATATTAAGAAAAATCCCGGGCAAGGTTTATTATTACACCCAAATTCAAATTTGCAATTGTATGCTTACTATGATTTAGATTGGGCCAATTGTCCTCTAACTCGGCGTTCGCTCATTAGATATTTCGTACTTCTTAGATCCTCTTTTATCTTTTGGAAGACTAAGAAGCAGCACACGGTCTCCCACTCTTCTATCGAGGTAGAATATTGCTCTATGACTACTACCACCTGCGGGCTTATTTGGTTAAAATTATTTTTGGTTTCTTTAGGTGTGTTCTATAAGCAACCGATGCGACTTTTCTGTGATAATCAGGCCGCTATTTATATAGTCTCCAATCTGTTTTCCACGAACGCATCAACAGAGACAGAGCTACTTATATGGGAGCCTCCCCTTTCAAATTTTTTTTTTAAAATTTACTTATATAATTTTTTAATAAATAAGGATATTTTTTAATATTGGCCCCCGACCCCTCCTTAGAGTTGGCCCTCGGCCCCCGACCCCCGACCCCCG
This sequence comes from Erythroxylum mucronatum, assembly GCA_027563825.1. Taxonomy (NCBI): domain Eukaryota; kingdom Viridiplantae; phylum Streptophyta; class Magnoliopsida; order Malpighiales; family Erythroxylaceae; genus Erythroxylum; species Erythroxylum mucronatum. The sequence goes on from JAOSBP010000003.1 coordinate 28,257,682, forward strand.
GCCCCCTCTTAGACTTGAGTCTGGCTCCGTCCCTGCGCATCAAACACATCGAGCCTAATTGTCATTTTGTTTGAGAACATCTCACTGCTGGTTCTATTGCCACTACTGGTTCAGCTCGCCGACATCTTCACTAAGGCATTGGGTTGGAAGTAGTTTGAGTTTCTTGTTTGCAAGTTGGGCATTTGTTCCTTGCGAGCTCCAACTTGAGGGACAATATTAGCGATATATTCGTTGTACGTATCACTGTATTTACTGTATATATATTTCCACAATATTCGGTTTTGATATGTTACTCGCTTTGTAACTTTATACGGCTATTTAAGACCTTGATAGTTAATGAAATATGCAAATTAAATCTTCCCAAAGCTTGACATTTAATTGTTTAATTTTTGAGTCGTTAGATAAAATAATATTAGTTTTAAACCGTTCCAATTGAATCAATTTTCGTGAATTCGAATGTGACTTAAGACTATTACGAACAATGTTAAATTGTAATAAAGTCAAAATGTAAACTCTAATAATTGAAGACTGGAGCACTTAAAAAACGAAGGAACTACCTGATAACAACAAACATCATCTGCCCTATCTGTGACCACATTTCAACCTTATGTCCCAATTGTACACGTGTGACCCCCCCTGCGTGATCTACTTCACGTGAAGCACCTCAAGCCTCTTCACGACTTGCTTTTGGGGGACCCTTGATAGAATCTGATGGCTTTTCTCGGATCAAATTGAATTTAAGCTGACAGTTACTTGTACAGACCAGATTGGCGACTCTCAAAACTACTCGTGTTGCCTGAGGGATTCTATCTCTCTCTTACACAACACATCTTTTGATTGGATAATGAACTTTTCTCCCTTTTTATCTCTCTCTCCCTATGATCGGATAAGATATTTCATAATTATAATTAATCATATGATGATCATTAGACTGTAACCAACCCATTGACACCAAATTGATCCAACGAAACGTCACTCAAGAAAACGACATATTGTTTGTTTATGATTTTCTCTCATTGCTGGATGAATAAGTTCCTCAGTGCTACAATTTATTATTCCTCAATTGAAATTAATTAAATACATGAAAGGTCTATAATACATGGATGGATAATAATTATAATCTAATCTCTTAGTTAATCGCCAATTACTCTTATTCATTAGCTAAAACATAAAATACGTTGTAATTATTTTTTATATTTGGTTCTGTCTGATTTTGATGGGGCTGGGCGTTGTTGCTTGGATCCATGAGATTGGTTGACTTTGGCTGAGAGATACCTGCAAAACAATAAAGGCACACCGATGGTTGACTGTCGGTAGGCCCCTCCGACACTCAAGTTAGTCTTTTTTGTGAGGGTTTTGGTGGCTAGAAATAAAGAAATACGATGGTTCTAAAGTCGTACCTTTTTCATAGTGAGGTAATGAGTTTATATAGTAAATACCTGTAGGAATTAGGTCAACATCAGGGAATGGGCCGATCAGCCCATGTGCCGTTCTGAGGTTGGGCTTGGGCCTAGCATGACCGACCCAACCAATATTTAATTAATTTTATAAGAATACCAAAACTGTCACATATATGTTTAATTTTGGCTTATCTAAGAAAGCTGCTTTGAAGGTTATCCTTGCGAACCCTTCTTGTTAACTCATTTGTTTAGAATTGGACCGTAGTGTGAAAAGATGTAGAAAAGCTATTATGGGTGCATGCTAAAGTTTCTTTTCTTTCATAAACGAATCAGCTCACTCACACCAATCCTATTCATGAGATTCTCATGATCTGTCTCTTCACTAGAAACATAATAATAACTAAACTAAACCTTGCTAATATATACTTATATTTTTTTAAAAATTAACTTCAATAGTCTAATTAAATTTGATTAGGATCATAATTACGATGTTGCGGGTGTTAAAACATGCATTCACATGCATTCTTCAAGTGATGGACACTAACTAGATTATGTTATACTTGAACCGATCGAAACCATCTTGCTATATGAAACTAGCCACTTAAAGTGGAATCTAACCAAAGCAAAACCACAAATGGCAGATCCTTCCTTGTAGTTATTTTATTGCATATTGAACAAAGGAAGTAACTTCAACTAGTATATATCATTTTATAAAGTACACAAACAATAAAACAAACAAGAAGAAACTAAATAAGAAGAGAAGAACGTCAACAAACAAACAAGAAGAAACTGACATCAAACATGCCCTAATATTAGAGGAGACCCGGAAAGCACTAAGATGAGGAGGAGAAGCTGAGCGACCACACAAGCATGCACAGAGAAAGGTTACACATCTCGAACGTGGAAGAGATTAGGGTTCTTAATGACAATGTCATACATGTGAACCGAGTTGAACTTGGAGAAGTCTCTGGGAAGAGAGATAAGGTCATTAGAAGAATGCTTGTGGAATTGGAAGAAGTCAGGGTCACCACCATAGTACCTTTCCCAACCCAATTCAGTAAGTATTTGCTCAAGACAAGAGTAAGAAGTCACTACTTTGCCTGATGGCAAGTGCACCAGTACCTTTCTCCTAGAACTTCCCTGTGAGGATTCTATCACGCCATTTTCCTTGAAAACCCAAACACCGGACATTTTCTTTTCAGTTTCTTCGATCCACTTAGTGACTACAGTTTGGTTTGATATGAGCTTTTAGCTTGTGGGTATGCAAAGAAATGGAATGAAGAGGGTTGACAAGTGAAGTGATGACGGACTGAAGGCAGGTAGGGGTATTTATATTTGCGCCGTGGGGTAGAAAAAACAAAAGGCTAATAATAAATTTTTGGGGGTTTAAATTAGGGTTTTGGTATAGAATCTAGATATTGTGGGACCTAATGGGGTTTAAAAAACGAGTGTGGGTTTAAGGGAATCTTTGTGTGGTTGTAAATATAGCAGTTTAGGAGAATCTTTGGGACACTGATTCGTAAAACATGTTGGTCTCTAAAGTCAATCCACAAAAGACGTCTGAATGGTTAGATGTCTGAATGGTTAGATTGAACGTCCTTGTCCCACACCCGACATCACGGGAAGTCCCACGTGAAGAGAGCGGTAATAAATTTGGAGATATTTGTTCGAAGCCCTTATGTTGGTGGGTTAGCCACCTCCATCTGGGTGCTTTCCTTTCTCTTGTTGGGTCCTCACATTGGTGAAGGAAAGGAAGGTTGAAACCTTAAAATCCCCCATTTGTTGTCCAAGTCCATGCTTGCTTTGCTTACACCATGTGGTTCCTACATGCACTGTTTGGTCCTTCGACAATGGTGGTTGGAAAATTCTTCAGAAAAAACATTAGCATGGATATGGATGGATTCAAAAGTTCAGTATTGTCTCCGGTTGCATGCTTATCCAATATTACATTCTTTGAATAGTATAACCTAACTTATGGTTTTAAATTATAGGACACTAATAGCTTGAGGAGTGTTCGTTCCTTATCCTTTGTTAACACTCGTAAGTTTGAAACTGCTTCGGTTCGGGCCTTAGCTAGCTAGAATGTAAAACAAAGACGACCACATAAGTCAAGGCACCATTTACCTTTCAATTACGGAAACTTCTTTGTACGCCAGCTATTTAGACAGCTGACGACAGATCTCTGAATCCGACGAGCAGCTGTCAACACACACACGCACGGTTTTATGTCTGTCGAACATGTTACTTGAACATTGGAGGTTTAACTGTTTAAGCGTAACCAATTTCGAACTGTGAACATTTTTTTTTGAAATGGAGGAATCTACAGTTGTTACCTTCTGGATTCGCATTAGGTAAATTTCTGGATTGACACAATAGTCTGCAAATCATTTCAACCGAGTATTCCACACTAGGTAAGTCATGTACAACATGCTTGATTAAGAGAGCGTAGATAGAGGAAATCGAACATAGGACCTTTTAGCCCTATACCCCTCACTCCACCAACTCGATCACTCATAAGGGCAATAACGTGAACATAATTATAACTATTTCAAAGAAATTTCAAAAAAAAAAAAAAAAACTAATTATGGTTATGATTGGTAAGTTAAACACTTAGTTCTTGTGTAGAGGCTTATAATTATACCAATAGAATGTTATTGACCTATCAAATTATTGTATGCCATCAACTTTTTTTTTGTGAAACGGAGAAACTCGCAGTCAGGGACGGAGCCATGTTATAGGGGAGGGGGGCCTTTCAAATATTTTTTTAAAAAATTACTTATATAATTAAAATTTTTAAAATTACATATATAAGTGGCCCCCCCTTTAAAAAAAATCCCTACCTTTAAAAATCCCGGCCTCTCTTAGAATTGAGTCTGGCTCCTTCCCTGCTCGCAGTCGTTATCCTTTAGATGCGTATTGGATAAACTTTTAGATTGACGCAATAGTATGCAAATTACGTTAATCAGATACTCCACACTAAGCAAGCCTTGTACGACAGGCTTAATCGAGAGAACGTATGTGAGAGGATTCGAGCACAAGACCTTTTGGCCCCATACCCTCCAACTCTAACAACTCGACCACCCCCTAAGGAGCTATCATCCACTTTATCATGATCCTAACTTCATTAGAAGTTCTAAATTTTAATGACAGCTTTAATTAAGAATGATAATGAATCAAGAATAAATTATGATTAGGTTTGATATATTTTTAAATAATTTTATTTTACTAAAATTAACTAAATTCACATTCGATCCAAAATTTAATTAACTTGAATTTACACTTAATACAATTTATAATTCTTATTTTGAGTATGCGATCAAAAAAATTATATAAAAATATATGTTATACTCATCATTGCTCTTAATGGGAGAGATTTCACAAGAATTTGCAACATCATTTAAACATGCTTAGCCTCTCATATCAAGGTCGATTCAAGAACAATTCAAGCATTATGTTCCTCTCCAATGGACCACCACTACTACACCCTATAGGTCTCGAAGTCTCATCCTAGCTATCAAGCTTCTAAGGTTACAGTTGCTGCAATTGCAAAGTTGCTCACATGAGATCACATGGGCATAAATGGTCCACGGGTAGGACCTCAATTAATAGTAATGTCAAATCTATCATTACCATGGATGTGGTCACTGCATATTTGCATAACATTTGGAGTCCATGGAGATAAACGTCTTCGCAATAGGTAAGGGACAAGTTCTACTTTCGCATTATTTGAAAGGTTTTTTGTCAAAACTTGTCGGCACTTTGTTACATGCCAGCAAAATCATTAATTACCTGATTATGGAATTTCTTATATTCAGATCTTCTATTCTAATATTATTCCGGATCTAATCCTATTTTTGCTTCAAAACGACGTTATTTTATGTCATTTTAGAGTGAAAATAGAGTTGGAACAGAGTATTTGGGACAAAGGATTTGATGTCGTTTTACATATATATATATATATGAAAGGAATTGATAGATAAATAAGTTTTGAAAAATGAAGATTCAATCATTTTTATGTCAAAATCACATTTGGAGAAGCTCCATAGTTGATTACCATGATCCCAAAAACTTAAATTTCTCAAATTGAATCAAATATCTTGAAATCAAACCTTATTATACTTGGAGATATATCTTAGTGAAAATGGGTATCTGTGGTCCTCATAAAACTTTTAGATCTTAAAGAATTGCAAAGGCTTTATGGCTGCTATCTCTAACTTTCCTACTCACTGTTCCTCTTTAGCCATACTTGCCACAAGGTACTGAAGACATTAGACCTATCAGTGAATCCTTGGTGTGGTACCAGAGATCCAATGTGTACCAGCTTTTGCATTCTATCCATTTAAAATATTCCACTGGTCTTGGAATTTCTTGGTGTTTATCCAAGATAACGATGACAAGTTTTGTTACTGTTTCCCATTTCTTTTCACGATTGAGTTTTAATAAAGCTTTTGATAAAGACGTCGAGTTCAGCTCAAAAGGAACGTGTGAGTAGTTCTATGGATACCTACTTCCAACGCCATAATCGTATCAGCACCAAAATCACCTCTAGTTCTTGATGCTTCTACTAAATATTCATTACAAGAACCATTAATCAGTAATCAAACATCATTAAATCCTCCAAAAGAACTATATGACATTACTTGTCAAATCAACGGATTTGCTTTAAATCCCGTGTTTAAAAATCTTGTACTATTAACGAATAGATGGAATGAGTGCACCATCATATCCTTTTAGAGGATAAGTCGGAACCTATTTTCTCCGTTCTAGTCTTATACTATTGCGTTTTTCTATTTTCTTGCAACTGGATTAGAGAAGAAAATCTTCACATTTTCGTTTAATTGGCATATTAATCAAAATTTTAAATTGTAAATTACAACTATAGTTACCATCTTGTAATACCATTCTTTTTATTATTGTAATTTCTTATAACTATATTCATTTCATATTTATTATAATTACTTGTCGATCTAGTGTTAGTTAATTTATAATTTATAATTTAATAGTAATAAATCTTATTATTTAAAAATTAAATTTATGTGACCTTATGTCATCTTTTTATAGAACTCCCTACAGCTACGAACGGTATCAATACTTTAAGCAAGACACTCTAGTTAAATGAAATCAATATAAAGTGTGTCTTGTTCATGAAAAAAAAAAGGTATCATTAGATGACACAATTTGAAAAGATGCAAATGATTTGAGTGAAGATTTAGGGTTTTGCAATTGTTCGGTTTTTGGAGAACAAAACAAGCTCTGACAGAACTTCCAACATTTTCTATGCCCGCTGTAACGCTGTTCAAGCCTTCTTTTATTCCAGAGTCTTTTCAAAAGTGGCAGAAGGAATATAGTGGGGACAATTCTTTAATTCCCTCGTACATGGGGAGACACCAAACCTTATCATATACACCTTTTCTTTTTGCCCTTTTTCTATTCATAACCAAAAAAGCAAAAAGTATTGAGAGTACGTACAATACGTCTATAATTTAAAAAATTTTAGAAAAATTTCATAATCTTTAAATTTTATTTAAAAAATCATAATAATTAGTTATTTAGAAAAACTCTTTCTCTTAAATTTTAGTTAAAAAGTAACAACGAAACATACACAATATTAACATTATATGTGAACTAATTAAATATCACTGATATGTATTAGTTTATGCACTACAACTAATAAGTTGGCTGTATTTGAGTGATAAAAATAATTTAAAGGTATTATTTATTTTACATATATTTAGTTGTATATGACAAAGATCATAGGATAAATATGATAATACTACAAATAAAATTATAATGAAATCATAATTATAAGATTTATAGTACATTTATTTATTATATATAAATTGTTCTTAGTCGTTGTTCTATTTAGATTGGACATTAATGGAGTATAAAAATGCTAGCACACATTATATTTCATCCTTATACAGAAAGTAGTCGATCTCATAGACTAAAATATAAAGATATTTAAACAAACATGTAGGAACTTGTTATAGAACAAACTGAATTTATATGAGAAATCTATTTAAAACATTACTTATAAACATTACTTATATGTCTATAAAAATTCTCATAAATGATCATTTGATTTGAGATTTTCAAAGTTATCTTATATAAGGATTACTACATTTTCATACTACTTATGAACTATTCTAGACAATGGTAGCTCAGTTGACAGTTATTAAATATAACATAAACTATATGGAAGTAGTTGAGTGATCAGTACATGATTCATTATCCTAAAATGATTAGGGAGAAAAATTTGTTATTCTTCATTAGTATTGATTCGAAAAATTTGTGCCAAGATGAAATGACATTTTAAAAATACTTTACAAATATTATTAATTGAATCAACTTCTAATGGTGGAGAACTAACTTGATTAGATTCAAATAAACTAGATATTAATTTTATGTTTTATGCCTAATCAAAACATTGTATGATGAAATGATTGAACTGTACGAAATTATATATGAAAGATTAGTCAAAACTAATTTGACATTCTTAAATATTTGGATAGTTATGATGCATTGCTAGATGTCGATCTTGATTTAAGAATATAAATTGTTTAATTAAAGAATTAAAGATAAATTAAATGAGTTTAATTTATCTATTCATAAACATAATTTAGGGTTATAATTTCTATTCATAGTTAACATATTCACAAAAAACAAATTGAAAAGAGAAAAGATATTTTAATCAAGTTGAACTTGATTGTAAAGTTAGAGAAATTTTATGATTAAATATTTAATCAATAAAAATCAATATGAGATACTGAATCTTTTTTATGCCTAATAGGTATTTAATTAGAATTAGTATGATTCTAATTAAATTTTAATTGAAATTAAAATTTTATTTCAATTAAATTACTAAAAAGTTCAAGTCTTATTATAAATAAGCTTAAACTCCAAGGGAGGGCTAAATGCTCAAATTTGGGCCAAACGTTTTTTAGTTTGATTAATTTGGGATCAAACATTATAACCTGATCAATTAAGGTGTAAACATTATCGAGTTTGCTCAATGTTAGGTTATTTTGGAAGAAAATTTGGTTGTGCCATATACGCATTACGATATATAAAAAGTGTGTTTGGAGAGGTAAGGTGGATTTTAAATACCACGTAAAAATACTTAAAACCCACCTGGATTTTTATAAAAGCAAAAAACATAATATCATTTAAATTTTTACAAAACCCTAATTTTACTTTAATCCCCAAATATTACACCTTCTCTTTCTCGAAAAATTAGCAAAAGGGGTTGTCCGATCTAGTGTCTTGCCTGCTTCATGCATCATCACTGTCAATCACCCCAACCCCTCTCGCCAATCGCCTTCCAATCCTTCGGCATAAATCTTCTCTCCATCAATCGCCAAGTACGTTCATGTTTGATCTCTCCTCTGGAGCTGGAAGCATATGTATACACACACGGGGGCTAGTTCACAGTTGTAGATGATTCTTTGGTTGATGGATTTTGCTTTAGAGGGTCATTTTTCAAAAAATGATGGAACTAAGATGTTAAGGTTAGCTTCAAGATATTTGCAGTATGAAGCTCGTAAGTGACCAAATGCAAAGTCCCTTGTAACTGCACTTATGTCTCTTAAAAAAAATAGAGGTAAGTTTAGTGGTTGATTCAAATGAACATTGTAGTAAAGTTCTCTATACAAGTTTGATTATGTGACTAATTAGTCTTATAATTGGTTGTGTCAAACAACCTTGGAAGTCTAGATGACTTTTACATTTAGTGGGGCCAATTTTTACTTCTCATTTAATAGGTTCCATCACATGTTTTACGGGGTATTCAAAATGAAAGTTTAGTGTCAACCTAGCCTTTTTCATTAACGCCTTTAGGTGATGCATGCTTGAGGGTAGATCTCACTGCTATACATGAAATCCTTAAGAAGATTGGATATAAGGATGATGAGGGGATTGTTAATGAGGTAAGACTAGTACTTTACGATTGCAAATGAAATAGCAATTAAAACATTGTTGAGTATGTTGGTTTCTATTCCAAAATATTATCAAGAACAAGTGAGGTGAATAAAATGGAAGCTAGGCAATGATTCATTGGTGTTTATTTCTGCTGCAATTTCTTTTATTAGTTCTCAACCAAGAACTAAGGCATCTTATTTGCTTCCTTTTGATTTTATTGTTGCATCATCTTTGTAATGTTTGCTTAACTCTTATTGACTGCTCCATCTTCCTTCTTTATGAAGCAGCTTTCATTCTAAATGTGGACTAGTCAAATACAGGAGACATTGAATTCTAAAAAGCATGGAGATGCCGCTTTTTGAGCTCAGGATTTTGCAACTGCAATTGATTGCTACACACAAGTAAGCCTTTCCTGTTCTCAACTTTCAGCTTGCACTTTGGGTTTAGCCTTGTGTTATTAGTCAATTTAGTTACAAAAAACCAAGCATGGTGTCTACTTCTGACTTTAAGTGAATGGGGTATCAAATAATTGTCTTAAATTGATTAGCAAACATTAAAACTTCGAATAAAAGAATGTATGTGAATAGAAGATCTTTTGTGTTTGTGGGAGGAGCTAATGTTTTCACTTATGTCATTTGTAGTTCATTGATGGTGGGACAATGGTGTCACCAATTGTGTACACTAATCGGTGCATATCTTACTTAATGAATGACATGGCATAAAAAGATCTTAGGGATGCTATGCAAGCCCAGGTGGTGTCTCCTGAGTGGTATATTACTTCATATCTTCAATCAACTTGTTTGCTTAGGCTTGGACTGAAGCATGACGCACAAGAAGCACTCAATGATGGCACTAACTTGGAAACCAGAAAGAACAAAAATTGAAAATGTATAGCTTTCTTTATATATCACAAACTTCGTCTAGGCTCGTGTATGTAAACAATTTTCTTCTCTCTTATGCTTTTCAACCTTATAGAATTCTTTGACAGTAATTTTGTTTAACTATTCATTACCTTACATAATCTTGATCTTTTGATTTGACTAGTTGTTGGATATTACCAAGGTTTTAAATCACGGACTGTGGGTTACCATAACTGCAATTGTGGTTGAACATAATCTAAAACCATGGTCATTACTCGAATTGGAAACTTAAAGAGTGATCATAACAACAAATAAGCTAACTCAGTACAGGTTTTTGTCACTTCTCATGGAAAATTCAATCTTAGTAACACTAGTTATGAGGAAAAGAATATGTAGATCAACATCATCTTGTACAATCAGTTATGCGTAACATATGAAACAGGTGAATCCAATATTTAAGTACCTAAAATTGATTTTCTAGAACAAACATATATATAGATTTTTCACTCTGTAGACTACCTACCAGTTCCCTTGCAAGGCTCTATACTCTACCTTTTTTAAGTACCATAACTTAAATTCTTCTCAAACTCTTTTTAACATGGTTATTTCTTAAAGAACAACACTTATCTATAATCATTTCATAACTCCGTTTTCTTCCACCACGTAGTTCTCTCAAGGCATCATTTACAAAAGTTTAGGAATGTACATTAAAGTGAAAAGGCCATGATCTAGCAAGTGTAAAAACCATGCAAGCTAGCAAGAAATTTAGGAACTGGTGGCCATGCCAGAAGCTTCTTGCTTCCGAATGGGGGACTGATGTCGAAACCGTGTGCGTAGTTGCAATGTTACTTATCTCGTTCGATTGCTCTATTGATTCAACCTCATTTGGCCTAGTAATATTACGTGGAGTAGACTGACAAATCTCACAAATCCTGGTAGACAATTAAGCAAGCCAAATTAACAAAAAACATTAATAAACTGAAAAAGACAAAGATGGTATGATAAAATTACAGTTAAAGAAGCAATATAAGTCTAGGAACAAGGTAAGATGGCATTAGACACCAAATAATTTGCTAGTTTTACATAATAAATATAGCTTTAGAATGAACATGATAATCGTAAGTTCGTAAGTTTCTAGGCAATATCGAAAGGGAGTTCTATACTTCCACGTTGAGATAGTCTGAATAATTAATTCATTTCTAGATCAGAAAAGAAGTTTCTCAACCATATCAGTATTCAAATCCTTCAAATCCTTCCTAATTGTGATATTATCCAACTGCACAAATCCAAAGAATTGACATGTTATAGTGTATGGCAGCATATTAAAACATGATCTGAGGGACACTAATATGATATATGAATTTGTCACTCACAAGATAATTACATAACATCCAAACTATGTATGTTCAAAAGCAAGTAGCAAAATTTATTCATTATACCTACTTGTCAAATGATTCTCAAATTTTACCTTATAAAAGATAGTGTTGTGCCTTTTTTTCCTTTCTCTTTTTCCCAATCAGAAAGGCACTTGGTGTTAAGGAAATGCATATTTTAGCTTAGGCTCATTGGCACATAAAAAAGAAGCAAAGTATCTGCACTAAGCAGAGGCTAAAGTAACATACACCAACTAGGTGTCAAATCTCCATTTCCACAAAAAGAAAAAGAACTAGAAAGAAGGGATTATGAGATTCCTGGACACATCATCAAAACTAGTGTGCCTTAATGCAACGTGCCTCTTTACCTTTTACATGAACTTGTATAATAGAAGACTCAATCAAATTCTCCACTCTCCCTTTTCTTATTACAATTCATAAATCAAATTCTCCACTTTCCCTTTTCTCATTACAATTCATATTCTTCCAATCATGCTTCTCCCTTCACAAACTAATTGAATAAACTTTTGGTAACTCTTTAAGTTAATGAAAGCTTCTACTGTCACTTTGTGGATTTATATAATGACAAGTTCGTGTGAAAATGGCTATTCTCACCATGAATGGTCAAAAACCATCCACAAAAACACTAAGGCCATAAACAACCACCGGGGAATTTTCCATTTGGGATAGCAAATAGAAGTTAAAAACACTTAAATTCTCAATGTTACGATTGAAAATGAGAGGCATCAAAGGTAGAATAGTGGAGCTTTGTCTACTTACTTGTTACCTCTAATCTTGAACCAAGTATCTGCACATTGTTTATGAGCAGTAGCCAAATCACCCTTATAAGAGCAACCCAATTGCATAGGTTGACCTGATTCATGACTGTAACTCTCTAACCTAAAATGGCAAATCCTACAATTTTTCTCAACTTTAACCAAATGTACCTTGATCTCAGTTACTATGTTCTCTATCTCCACCTTTACAGAGTAATCAGACACTGAAGTTGCGCTCCTAGACTCCAAAACAACCCCATTAAAAATCTCCAAGTCCAAAACACACTCAAAACTATAGTCATCATAAGACCCACCAGCTATTAAATAGAACATGGAGTATAGTTTTAAGCATCTGAAGTTCAACCAAATAATCATCTACAACTATGAACTACCCCTCGTGTGTGTGTATATATACTTCCAGCTCCAAAGGAGAGATCGATTGCTATAGAGAACATTTACGCTGAAGGGCTAGAAGGCGAATTGGCGAGAGGGATTGGAGTGACCGGTAATGATGATGCGTAAAGGAGGCAAGATACTTATTCAAACAACCACTTTTGCTAAGTTTCCAAGAGGGAGAGGGTGAATATTTGGGGATTAAAGTAAAATTAGGGTTTTATAAAAATTTAATGATATTCTGTTTTTTTTCTTTTCTGAAAATCCAGGTGGGTTTCAAGTATTTTTTTACATGACATTTAAAATCCACCTGGCCTCTCCAAACACACTTTTTATATATAGTAATAGCGCGTGTATGACACAGCCAAATTTTCATCCAAAATAGCATAACATTGAGTATCCTCAATAATGTTTAGACCTTAATTAAGGAGGTTATAATATTTAGCCCTAAATTAATTAAACTCAAAAACGTTTAGCCCAAAATTGGCCATTTAGCCTCCAAGGGAGCTAGCACTCCTTCCTTAACCTTCTCTGCAATAATTGCAGAGTTCTTTTAACGTGTTATGTAAGTACCATTAAAGGTCAGACAAATGTGTGAGTATAGTGGTTCAGATGAGTTGATTTCAAAAATAGTTCAAGGGAAATAATAAGAAAATTTTCAAGCTTCGGAATAAGATACGAATTATGATTATTAATTTTTTATTATTTACTTGTTAATCATTTATAGAATTTAAGTTATTTTGGGTTTAGAAAATTCAAAATGAAAAGTTTTTGTAATCATTCTACTGCATTATGCTAAAGATCAGATCTCTTCCCGATTTTCCAACAATATGATAACTCAACTCAAATTTTAAACTTAATCCAAACTAATTAAATTTAACTTAAATTAATAATTTAAGATAATTATAATAAATTATTAGTTTAAATCAAACTTAAATAGCTCAATTTGAGTTTAAGAGTTAAGTACAATCCCCCTGTAAATAACATTTAATTAGTTCATATTTTACATTTATATTGCATGTGTTTCGTTGTTATTTTTTAAGCAAAATCTACGAGAAGTAACTTTAAAAAATGAAAATTATAAATTTTGATAATTATAAATATCTAGAATTTTTCTAAGTTTTCTTAAACAACAAGAGAGGTATACATTTTGTACTCTAGTATTAATGAACTTCTAGTAATAATAATAATAATAATAGAACAATCGCAGGAGGCATTTCTTTAAAAAAGGAAGAATATAAATATCCACCTTAATTAATTCATATTGTGATAAATTTAACTATGTTGTCATGTCAATCAATAGCATATAATTTTAGGTGCATCTGGCATCAGTCCAAAACATATATAATGTGGAACCACCATTCCTGCTCAAACCTTCGAATGGAAACTTAGTACAAAGCAAGAGAACTAATACCAATTATCAATTGCAGTTCAAGAAAGACAGAATGGCGAATATATGCCTAACTTCACAGTGACTGGTGAACATATATATAAAAACAAAGAATTACACCGAAATCAATGAAGATGGGTCCTTCCACTTTAAGGGCAAGCCTTTACACCCTCCTGACTCTTCGGTTAAGTCATTTTTGGCTATGACTTTTTCTTTTTTTCTTTTTGGGTATTCTTGATAAACTTGGCGGCAGTATATGTAGTAATGTCATTAATTTGGCAAAGTATGACAATAATTAAAAAACTCGTCCTGTTCGATTAGTTCAATCGTAAAATTTTGAACCGCGTAATTTTTTGGTTTAGTTTTCAAATTTATGATTCGATTTACTTTAATAACACTTATTGTTAAAAACTCGTTAGTTTATTAATTAATCGGTCAATTTTTATAAATTAATAAGTATTTATCAACTAATTTTTATGTTTAACGATCTATTTTTTGAATTAAACTTCAAATTATTCGATAGATAAGAAAAATTATGTTATTCAATCTTTGCTTGATTTTATACTAATCTAATACTCCCTCCTATCCAAAATAAAAGTCGTTTTAGAGGGATTTTAATTATTCAAAATAAGTGTCGTTTACGGTTTTTCATGCATATTTATAATTTTATTTCCAAAATTACCCTTTAATTTCTCTCACATCCTAATTACACAGATTACATTTTCAAGGCAGTTCAACATACAATTAACAAGGGTATATCAAACATTTCATTAGCTTTCTTAATAATTGTGCATCTCTTTAAAACAACTTTTATTTTGGATAGGAGGGAGTATCATTTGAACATTTTAAAACTTAAACTTTGTATCTTACCGATTTAACTTCTGGTTCAGTTTTTAAATTCAAGAAAACAATGATCACTACATTGTCCCTGCAGTATATATACCCGATAATGTTTATTGCTCTTTTTATACTAAGCACAAGTAATTGGAAAGATTAGGAAAAAAAAAAAAAAAGAAGCTACCCCACAGGAAGCAGGTTCTGGCTAGCTAGGGAATAAAAGGTACTTAGGGAGTTGGATTAGATATAACATATATTATTATTATAGTAACAAATCTTGATTAAGAGAATATTACACAGAAGGTTAATACTTAAGAGGAATAATGACAGCAAATTCAACGAGGATAGTGCTTGCTTTTTAGCTTCTTATGAATTATAAAGATTGTTATTCTCATTTAGGAAGGATAAGAAATGTACATTATCAGAACAAGATATTCCTTAACACTTGGTTTTAATTGAACCGCTCTTCTAAGTGATGATTGATTTTAAAGAATTGTATGTATGAAAAGGTGGTAGGATGAGACAAATGGTAAGCATAATTAATGGCATCGAATAGCTGATAAAGGTGTGTTGATTCACCTATTTAATTACAGCACTATAAACCACTCAAAACAACATACTAATGTTTAAGTCTTAATTGTCTGGAACAGAACCTAGCTAGCTTATATTAAGGAAATAAAGATTTTTGCAGGGGTGTCATGTTTCAACCTCATATACTCTCGACAAAATTTACGAAAATAAGTCATGTTTTAAAAACTGGATCGAAAATTGAATACTTTGTAACACGAGGTATCATTTAATTGGTTCCATCTTTTATCTTATAAAACAAAAAGTGGGGTAAAGCCTCTTGCATGGATGCAAGATTGCAAGGGAAAGTCCAAAAAATAAAATATCTGACCTACTATTTGTTGATGATAGCTATCTGTTTTAGGAAAGCGGAGCCAAGTAGAGAAGTATTTTTTTTTAGGGGACAAACAACGAACTAAACTAAGCGGGAGATACTAATCCTAGCGATGTCTTCTAGGAGGATCGAGTGACACATATTGGGTGCGGATATAAAAGTGGTAACCCCAAATCTAAAAGAGGTAGCATAATTGGCGAGCCAGTCAGCACTCCGGTTACCTTCCCAGTAGATGTGTCAGGGTAAGACTACCCAGTTGCGATTGAGAAGTTCGTCGATGCCCAAAACGAGCGGCTGCAGAGAGGTGCCGCGGGTAACGGAATTCGAAATAAGACTCAAGACCGCCTGGGAATCCACTTCTAATTCCACCTTGCAAATTGCGAGGGCCCAAGCCAATTGAAGCTCGGAATAAACGTCCCAGAGTTTCGTATCGACCAAAGAACACCTGCCAATATTCTGGACAAAACCTCCTAGCCACTCACCATTGTTGTCGCGGAGAAGGCCGCCAGGGATGGTGAGTCTCGTAGAAAGATTGCGTGCCCCATCGGTATTCAGCTTTATCCAGCCCAGAGTAGGTCTATGTCAGCCAATAAAATGCTCATGTTGAGGACGGGGCCTCGGTGTGGTTGAGCACGGCCAAGTCGAGGCCTGGTGGAGTTGTTGAACATACGCCAAGACAGGGGAAGCAGGTGTGTTCGGCCAGGAAAAGTTGGCCTTAAAAATGGACCGGTTTCTCGAGCTCCATAGGAACCAGCAAGCGGTGCCGAAAATGAGGGACCAAGCCTTCAGGCCAACTTGTTAATAACCAGCAAATCAATCCGTAGGTAGTTTCAGTGAAAATATTCTTGAGTTATAAGAAAATCGGGAGGCTTGTGTTAGAATTAGGCTGTCATTTTACTGATCGTACCTATTACATTCGTAAAGGGAAGGACATATGTTGAAGTACGGCCAAAACTAGACAGTTTTACGTACTTCTGTTCTTTTATATTAGGACTTTGTTTCTATTTGTGATCTACGATATGATGTAGGTATAAGTACTGATGTTTAACGCAAAAGATCTTTCAAATTGCCAATAATAGTTGACTTACAAGAAACAGCTAAAACTAGCAGGAATACACAAAACAAATCGAGTTTGGTAAACTCGTATGCTACGAGGTACTGCAACCTATGTCTTGCATGCACTGGTTCAGACTTTAATCAAACACTAACGTCATTTAATCTTGTCGATTATATCCGCAATGACTTGATCCATGTTAAGTGCTTTCATAGGTTTAAAAGGCCTTTCCATGTCCTGCATACGTTAGAGGCCATGTAAAATAGTCAAGATCAATGATACTGTAAGAACTTGTCGCAAAAAATTGATAAAACTCACGACTTCAGAAGATCATATAACCAAAATGGTCACACGACAAAAAAAACCTGAATATCAAAGATATAACTAGCCCGTGGAAAAACAATCCTGAAGTTTATGAAAGAGACCAATTATGTCTAATGTCCTACAGAAAAAAAAAAGGTTAATCCGGTTGAAAAGATCACAATATCAGGAATCAACAAGTTTACAAGAACATTAAATCAGTATGAAGTTTTTAACAATTTAATGTCTACTACTAAACTCAATTCTAATGTTGTCTGCTGACTTATATCCACAAAGTACATGTGCGCCTAACCTCTAATTGAGTCAACGCCCAATTATCCACAACGATGACAAGTGAAACCATCCACTCTTTATGAATGTAGCACAAGAAATTTCATCAGCTATAAAGTTAATACCAGAGTGGTGTATTTTCTTAAGTTTCCATGTGGAAAATAATGTTATTCAAATCCTGATCAAACAATAAGATGATCTTGTAACATTTCAAGACTGAAATGGTGCTGCAGATCAGTGTGTAAAGGTAGCAGAGGTGGTTGTTTCTGTTTATGGAAATTACCATCTATGACCACTAGTACTCTTTGTTTTCAATTACCATACAACATAATCCCTAGACCCCGCAACTCAGTGGGATTTCAACTAGGTGTTGATGATGACGATGATAATAATGCACACATAAATACAAATAAATTGTGCATCTTTATCTTGTATCAAATATCAAGAATAAAAAGAGACACAAGCGATTGGCAGTTCACATATAAAGTCAGGTTAACTGTTACCAGAAGACTGATGAACTTTTCTCCACCTTCCTCCCTTATCTCAAAGCAACCCCTCCGAGGCTGTCAGAAGAGAAGAAAACGATTCAGTTTGGAGTAAAACCATCTTAAGAGAATATAACTTAAAAGGAATAAGGTGTCACAACTGTAGTTCATGTTGATTGAAGATAAAACCGATGTATGATCATAACAGATGCTTAACCTCCTAGTCAAATTTTAAGGAAGAAGTATAACCAATGCTGATTAAAAGCCCTTAGGAAATGTAGCCATATGCAAGTTTTCAAGCCATATCTTATAAAGAAAAGAGTCCTTTTCTTTTTACCTAAGCAGGTGAATGACCAAGTATATGTCATTGAAAATTTCAAGTGCAGAGCAGTGGCCAAATAAAGGTCATGGAAAACGCAACAATTAAATTACTAAATGATCCAGTAAAGCTTACAAGTATTAACTGGTAATACCTTTTCCGGGTTGAGCACTACAGAGACACCAGGAACAGCTTTCTCTATTCCAGTTTTGACTTGCACAGCCCTTGTCTTAAATGAGTTGCATTGCTTGCTACAAGCACCGAGAAATTGGTTAGAAATACTCCCAAGTATAGAATAGTCCAGAAAATAAACTCATGAGTTATAACCAGAGGTTTACGAGAAAAAAGGTCAACTAAAGCTTCTTGCATCATTTCCTCAAGTTATTCAGGATAGGCAATACAAGATTAAGAAAAACCCCCAATTGGAGACCTGACATCGTGACAGTCAAAAACCAAAGAGTACCAAAATTGGAAACCCTAAAACCCAAATGCTTGCATGTATTAGCAACATGCAACCAGATACTATTTACTCACACAACTCCCTAGCTGTATAACAAGGCACGGTTCATAAAGCCTCAGCCCTAGGAAATCGGAACTACTAAATTAACGCCAACACCTATACGTTGCTAGGGTCTAAAGCTTGATTTCCCTTTCATCTTCTTCAAGGTAAGGAAAACGCGTAGCTACATGAAACTAAACAGCAAGAAGATTTTAAGCTCTAAGCTCTATAGCTACGTCCAAACAACAAGAACCAGAAACACTCGAATATTAACCTTTTTACGAATTTTCTCAACATATTCTCATCAACCAAACAGTAAATGTTAAAAAAGAAAATAGATGAAATAAATCAAATCTTACCAGTGCTCTATAACAACAGTCTTCTTCGACTCGTCAGCATCCGTCGCCTCCTTAGCCTCTTCTTCATCTTTCTCATTCGCTTCCTCTGTCTCAGTTTGCTTTTCCTCTACAGTATTCTTCTTCTTTTCTTTCCCCTTTTTCTCAGTAGCTTTTCCCTTCCTCTTCTTCGGCAACTCCACCGCCGGCTCCGGAGCTGACTTCGACAACCGAGTAGACCTCCGTGTTACCGGCGCCACAGTGCTTGACTTTCCGGCGTCCACCTCGTCATCGACCTCGGCCTTTCGCTTCCTCGGCGCCATTGAGGGAGAGAGAGTGTTCCGTACAGATACTAGAGCTCTATACTCTCTCGTTCTACGCGTCTCTGTCGCGGTTAATGTGAGAGTGCATCGATGACGCTGCTTCTCTTTTACGCGATGTTTCGCGTGACAGATGATCTTTCCATCTTCCCGCGCATTTTGAACGGACGGTGGGGATGGAGTTTTGGGGGGGTTTTTACCTTGATTGCTGATGTGTGAGAGGACGTGAGTGGAAATTTTGAGGTTGCGGATGAGCCACGTGTAACAATCCACAGCTGGGTTATATATATGGTATGTCCCTGGCATTAGGGAGCCCTAGGGTGGCTCCAGGATTCCTGGGATTAGTATTTCTCTTGCAAAGTTTATATATACTGCAGTGAGAGAAATAAATATCTTTCAATTATTTTAACATATTTTGGCGAAAATTTTTTTAGTTGTTGATGTATTTTTGGGGGTGCTTGGTTAAGAGCTACGAGAATAAACCAATCTTAATGAAATGAATGATAATGGTTGGTTAGTTATTATGATTAATTGAATAATTTTTTTATACCCAAGTTTTAGGTAATGGTTCATACCCTCCATGTGTGGGAGGAATGGGTTTGATTCCTACCAACACTAATAATTTTTAATTAAATATAATTAAAATATAATTAAATGTAATTAATTAAAATATAAAATCTAATTAATTAAATTAATTAAGGTAAAATCTAATTAATTAATTAATTAATTAAAAAATTAATCAAGATAAAATCTAATTAATTAATTAAAATTTAATTAATTAATTAAAGTCTGATTAAAATATAATTAATTAAACAAATGATTAATTAAATTCTAATTAAAATATAATTAATTAATTAAAATATAATTAAGATGTAATTAATTAATTAAAATATAATTAATTAAATGGTTAATTAAAATTTAATTAGTTAATTACAATGTAATTAATTAAAATATTATTTATTAATTACTTAAAATATAACATCATTTGCATTATTAGAGGAATGTAAATTATATTAAACTATATTACTTGATTTTACAATAGTAATGAAATGGTGGATATTATGGTTGTATCGATAAATTGCACAATATTTTGGATGATTAAACTATATTTTAAGAATATTATGTAACTAATAATATGTTGATGCAAGAAAATGCAAGAGTATTTTTTTCTTCAACAGTTATCGAAAAGGAAAAACCGCAATATACTTGATTTTAAACATTCTGTCATTATAATTAAGGTGCATAAATTAAAAATAATCATTTAAAATATATTTAAAATTTGATATAAAACAAATTTTTATTTCTCAACATTTTTAACAAACCAACCACTATCAATGGTAATGGTAATCATTCATTTATCTTAATCAACTATCATAATTATAATGATTATATCCATTCTCATTATTCACTATATTCATTCTCATTCCTATTATTATTGCCCTCTATAAACCAAGCGCCCCCTTATTTATTAATTACAAAATATGATAATGTTATTAAAATTATTCTAAAATTAAGAATAATAATTAAACCGATCGTAGTTTCAATTTAAGTTATTTCAAATATGTCATTGCATTGCGATGTTACTCTTATAAAAGCTCAAGTCAAAAGTTTTGAATGTTACAAATTGAAGGATACGAAAGCCAAATATTATTATTCCAAACCATTGAATAAGTGGATGCAGCAATGTTACGAATACCATACTAAACAATAATCGGTAAGAAGTTATTCTTTTATAATTTGGACAATAGTTTTCAATTTTCATAAATATGTCATTGGAGACAATTCTAGCCTGCGGATTATGGGTATAGGAACTGTCGAGTTACAAATGAATGGTGACATACAAGTCCTTCCAGTAGTCTTCTATGCTCCAGATTTAAAAAACAATCTCATCAGTCTTGAAAGTTACAAGATGCAGAGCTTGAGGTTTATAATCAAAATGGACTTTGTCCAATTCAATATCCAAAAAATGGACTGGTGGTTTAGGTTCCAATGACAACCAACCACATGTTTCCCACCCACGTAACATGAAATTGGTCATGTTTTATAAACTAACACCAGCCTTATATCTGACGTACTTTGGTTATGGGCATTAACATTATGGGCATCTAAATTTCAATGGTTTAAGAACTCCAAGACAAAAGTACATGGTGAAAGGATTGCCAGAGATAGTGCCTCCCATAGTTATAACTTTTTTTAACAAAATCCAATGAATTTGAAACTTGTGCTATTTAAAACTATTTTATTAAAGTTGCTTAGTTATAAAGTCTGTTGTTTATAATTCTATTTTGAATATTTCTTTTGATTAGTAGTTGATATTTAGTCTGTAAAAAGACTTGTAATCAGCTGCTATGTGATGAAGATAAGAAGTGGAAATATAAAAATAAAAGTTTTTCAGTTAACCCTTTCTTTTTTTGTATAACTTCGAACAAAGTGGCATTAGAGTTTTGTTCAAATGACAACCAAAACAAAGATCACCTTCCATACTCACAACTCACCAAAACAAACTATGATTGATGGGTGCTATGCATGAAGGCCATAATTGAGTCTCATGGCTTATAAGACCTTGTAGAGAAGGGATATGATGATCCTACAGATGAGGATAATGCAACTGTAGCTGAACTAGAAGCTTGGCAATGAGCAAAGAAGAGAGGTTAAATTGCACTCTCAATTATTCATCAAGGGATAGATGATGTCATGTTTAAGAAGATAGTGAATGCCACAAGAGCTAATGATGCATGGGAAATTCTAAAAACTTTCATTCTTGGAGTTGATAGGGTAGAGAAGGTGCGGCTCTAAATTCTAAGGGTTGAATTTGAGTCAATTTCGATGAAGGAGAATGAGTCCATAGTAGATTATTTTACTTGAGTATTGACAGTGGTGAATCAAATGAAGTGAGGGGTCACGAAAAAATTGAAGATGTATGAGTTGTAGAGAAGATTTTATTATGTCTTAACATGAAGTTCAATAATATGGCAGTGTTGATTGAAAAATGGAAGGGTATAAAATCCATAACCATCGACGAGCTAAATAGATTGTTGTTAGCTCGTAAAGAAAGAATGAAGAGGATCCAACAAGAGTAGATGGAGAAAGTTTTACAAACAATTTTTTCCTTTAATTATAAGGGAAATGACAGAGGAAGAGAAGGTTGAGGTAATGATAGCAGTCAAGGTTATGGAAGAGACCATGATCAAGGTAAAAACAAAGGCAAGCAAAATATATTTCATGAATATCAAAATAAGAGTTCTTAAAGGGGTCGTGGATAAGGAAGAAATAATAATTAGAGAAAGGAAAAAAGTCTAAGTAAAGTGTTATGCATGTGGGAAGAATGGTCACTATTCTTGGGAATGTCAAATTAAAAGTTGTGATGAAGAGACGAACTTTATTAAGCATAAGGATGTAGAAGGTAATACTTTTTTGTTTTCTCAAAAAGAAGGCTTCATAGAAAAAGACGTCACGTGGTATATCGACAATGGCGCAAACAACAACATGAGAAGAGACAAGTAAATTTATGGAGTTGGATACAAAAGTGACTGGGAATGTTCGTTTTGTAGATGATACAAAGGTAGAGATTAAGGACAAAGCTTGGTAATTTTGGCCATAAAAGATGGAAAACATAAACTTCTCCGCAATGTCTACTATATCTCAAAAATGAAGAACAATATTTTGAGCATCGACTAACTTTTAGAGAGTAGGCATAAAGTGAAAATGGAGAACAATTAATTATGGCTTTGAAATCAAGATAATAGAATTGTTGTTAAAGTTGCCATGACAAAGAACTGAATGTTCATGTTAAATGTGAAAATGATGGAAGTGAAATTTTTACAAGCTTGTGTCAAGGATCCTTCATGGATTTGGCATATGAGATTCGGGCACCTCAACTTTAAAGGGCTTAAAATGCTGGGAGCAAAAAATATGGCAAAAGGAGTTCCCAAATCAACCACTCAAATAAATTATGTGTCTACTTATAAAATATGCAAGAAAGAGCTTTCCAGATGCTTCACTTTTGCGAGCAATCAAGCCTCCAAAACTTGTCCATTTGGATGTGTTTGGTCCTATCAAGCCATAAGACATATAAGTAAATCAAAATTATATAAATAAGCTAATTATATAAATTGTTATCCTTATAAATTATAAGCATAACTAGAATATTCTAAATTATTTTTTGAAGAATAAGTGTGAATTTTTTTAGACATCTAAAGAATTAAACCTTTTTGTTGGAAAAGAAAGAGGATGCAAAATTAAAGCTCTAAGCATCGATAGAGGTGAAGAGTTCACTTATAATGAATGTAATGTCTTTTATGAGGAAAATAGTATTTGACATCCTATGACGATCCCAATAGCACCGCAATAAAATGAGGTTGCAATAAGAAAGAATAAGATAATTCGTAACATAGCGAGGACGATGCTAAAAAATAAGGATATGCTTAAGGAATTTTGGACTAAGGCAGTTGCATGTGCAGTTTATCTCTTAAGTCATTCACTTACAAGGAGTTTGGAGACAATAACCCCTTAAAAAACATAGAGTGAATGGAATTCAAGTGTGAGGCACTTAAGAGTTCTCAGATCTATTGGTTATGTTCATGTATCCAAGCAAGAAAAGACAAAAATTGATGATAGAAGCAAGAAAATGGAGTTTATTGACTATGTCAAGGACTCTAAATGGAGCAAAAATATCAATCCGTTTATAAGAAAGTTGTAATTAGTAGAGATGTGGAGTTTGAGGAAGATGCTTCATAGGATTGGAATGTTCAAGAAGCAAAGACATATTGTTTTCTTCCATAATTGCAAAAGGCGAGAATAAGGACCAAGAGATTGAAGGCGATAGTTCAACTCCTTCCACATGTTCCTTAATAAGCTCAAGCGAATAACCTAAAAATTTTTGAAGCATTGGATATTTTTATGATGTTACTGAAAGAACAGGCAATGAGAATCTTTTTTGTCTATTTATATATGATGAATCTTTAAGTTTTAAAGAGACTATTAAAGACAAGAAATGAGTGTAAATTATGGAGGAAGAAATTCGTTCCATTGAGACAAATGACATTTAGGAGTTTGTCACACTACTAAGTGGTCATCAAGCAATTGAGGTTAAATAGATTTATAAGCTAAATAAAAATATGAAAGGAGAAATTGAAAGAAATAAGGTGAGATTAGTAGTAAAGGGGTGCAAACAAAAGTATGGTGTGGATTATGAAGAAGTATTTTTCTCCTGTTGCTCACTTAGAGACAATATGGTTATTGGTCGCTCTTGCAGCCTAAAATTGGTGGAAAATTTATCAAGTGGATTTGAAGTCAACCTTTCTAAATGGTAATCTTCAAGAATAACTGTATGTGGAACAATCAAAAGAATTTATGATTGAAGTTCATCAAAATAAGGTGCTAAGGTTAAAGAAGGTGTTGTAAGACCTTAAACAAGTGTCGCGAGCTTGGTATAGTGGCCTCGACAAATATCTTCATGAGAATGATTTTTCAAGATGTGTTCATAAATATGCACTTTATGTTAAAAAAGAGAAAGATGATGTTTTGTTTGTATGCATTTAGGTGGATGACTTCATTCATATGGGAAATAATTCACAAGTATATGATGATTTTAAGAAGACGATGGCACAGAGAATTTGAGATGAGTGATATGAGATTTATATCATATTATTTGGGGATAGAATTAAAACAATAGAGTGATGAGATTAAGAGTTGTATACAAGAGAGATTATAAAAAAAGTTTAAGATGATAAACTGTAATCCCGTGAATACTTTGATGGAATGCAGAGTAAGACTCTCCAAGGAGGATGGAGTAAGGAAAATCAATCCAACCAGATTTCGAAACCTAGTAGGAAGCCTAAGGTACTGGACATGTATTATATTATTTGTTGTGGCATTAGTGAGTCAGCTTATAGAGAATCCAAGTGAAGAACTGTTAGAAATATTTGTGATATTTCTGTAAAATCTTTCTGAACTAATGACAATTTGCTTGGCTTTGATTTTGCAGGAATGGAAGATTTGCAAGAAAATAAAGAAAACACAGAATTTACTTGGTTCGATAGCACAAAGCTATCTACGTCCAAGGGTCAATCACACACACTGGTTTTACTAGGATCAGAAAAAAAGGTATACAAGAGATTGAGTATTTCCCTGAAACACCTGCAAGAGTTTCTCACAAACTCACTAGTACACTTTTTAATATGTACTCTAGCACTCTCTCTATTTTTCTCTCTGAACTAGATGACTAAACGTATACAATAGTTTTTAATTGCAACTGTGCTGTTCTCTCTATATGTATCTGAATGCTTGGGTCTTGGCAATTTATAATAGTCTTAGTCTAACTGCTGCCTTTGACTTAGTCCAAATACCCATGCTTGCTTTTGTCCATTGTGTCTTCACGTGAATCTGTAAACTCTTCCTTAGTTACTTTGCACATAAGCCTTGTCCACGTGACTCACTTAAAGCCTTTGTATTTTTGATTTTAATGAATTGTGGCTATGCTTAGTGTGCTTCAGACAGCTCCACATGATCCTCACATGTGTATGACTTAGTGTAGGCTTCAGTCTTCTGTCATTTCTTTTGAACATTCGAGAGTCATTATCACCTTCTCTTCGTAGGCTTCAGACTTCCCCTCTTTTACTCCTTCTATGTTCTTTAGATCTGTTGCGTTTTAGTGTTGATTTTTGAAGAATAATGTGCTTTCCTTCACAAGAACACATGCAAGTCGCAAAGAGAATGCTTCAATATTTGAAAGGTACTATTGATTATGACTTTTTTTTACTTCTTCGAATGAGACTCACTTAAAAGGATATTATGATAGTGATTATGTCGATGATATGAATGACCAAAAGATTACTACTGGATTTATATATTTTTTTAGAGAAAATGCAATTTTACAGTGTACTTTCATGGTGCTCAAAGAAAAAATTAATTGTAACACTCTCAACATATGAATTAGAGTATGTTGTTACAACTGCCAATGCATGTCATGCGATATGGGTAAGGAGATTGTTAGGCGAACTTCATTTTGCTCAAAAAGAAGTAACTAAAATTATGTGGACAATAAATTAACCATCGCTCATGATAGAGTAAGCATATAAATGCAAGGTTTCATTATTCAGGATTGCACTACCAACAAGGATGTTGAGGTAAAATACATTAAAACTCTTGATCAAATAGTTGATTTCTTACGAATCCCCTCAAGAAAGAAAGATTCGGCAGTTTAGAGAGATGGTTGAAGTTGTGAAGACGTCAAGTTTATTGAGGGAGGGGGTGTTGAGAGTTCTTTAATTAATTAACACGACTTCTTGTCTTCAGTAGTGATGAATGTAAGAAACATTTCATTGGAGATTTCTAAAGAAAGTTATACTTATTTTATTAAAAGTTGCTCAACTATAAAGTCTGTCGTTTAGAATCCTATTTTGTATGTTTCTTTTGATTAGTAGCTAATATTTAGCCTATAAAAGACTATAAATTGGTTGTTATGTGATGGAGATAAGAAGTGGAAATAATATAGAAATTAAAAAATTTCAGTTAACCCTTGCTTTTCTTTTTCCTATATAACTTTCAACAAAAACTTTTTGGCCATAATTTATTCTTAAGAGTGTCCACATCTTGAAACACAATCCCACCATTGCGGTCAAGAATTACACAACTAAAAAGGCATGGAAAGGGCAACTGAAATCCTCTGCCTCCCTTGTTCTGGCCCTAACCTGTCTTCTTTTGATCCAAGCCATCCATTTATGTAAGTAGAGGATCACATCCCTGGAAGGGCACACACCTTGTAGATCATTGCAATATCATTAAATGCTTAGCCGACGCAAATTAGTTAGATGACATGAGAGCCAAGCTACATGATAATGGCATCAAGTACATCTTCTTCAATGTCAGTGAAGAATCTAAAACTTACAAACTACAATACTATCAGTAAGAAAGTCATTATCAATCAGGATGTGATCTTCGATGAAGAGAGTAGCTGAAGTTGGAGCAATCCTGAATAGTTATCATCCAAATGCCATGAGCTTGGTATACTCGAATTGATGCATATTTCTTAAAGGCCATATTTCACAAATGCCCTTATGAGTATACTTTATTTGTGAAATTAGACAATAGAGATAAGATATCTTGATGACCTAATTTTCACAAGGAAAAGCACAATTGGACATGTTTACTCTATAAAAGGAGACCCGTGATTGCACTATCTACAATTGAAGCAGATTTATAGCTGCAATGCTAATTGCATGAACAATGTTATCCTTACAACTATTTCAAATTATTTTCCTATTGCAATATATATAATTATATTAAGTAATTTTAGAGCCTATTATATAATTTTAGTGGTAATACAATTAGAGCTTTGTCAAACTTAATTAAAGTTAAGCTCAATTTTTTTAAACACTTTAAATTTGTAAGTTAACCTATGAAATAGATTTCATTTTCTATTTTAGATTTACCATATTAAAATTTAAAATTTAAATTTAACCTATAAGTCCTAGATTTTTAAATTTTACAGTAATTTTATAAGTTTTGTATAAGTATTGTATCATTTGCTAAAAAAAATAAGGGAAGTTGTTTATAAATTAAATGTATAATTTTTATAATAATACACAAAATCATAATAATAATTGATGATAAAACTAAATTAAACAAATGAATGTAATAATTAGTAGATTGGATAACTAGATAATATATAAAATAAATATGAACATTATTGTAAAAAAATTATTTGATCCCAATTAATTGTAAATTACTTATTAAAATTTGTTTGGACTATTTATTCAATCTTCTTACATAATTAAAATATGATCTTTACATTTTCAGAATTAAAAATTTAAGTTGAGTTAAATTCATAAAATTATTTTTCTAAAAATAAAACCCTTTCATTTTTCAAGTTTAACTTATACATAATAATTTGGTATAGATCTAATTTAATTCAAAAAAATAAAATTCTAAACATAATAAAATATAATTAATTCAAATATTTAACATACTATAAAATTAATTTTTAATTAAAATTTAACTTAAAATTCGATCAACCCAATTTCATTTATTTACTTCGTAGTAAGTCTAGCTTAAAATGTTAATACGACGAAGGGCTTGTATACAAACATGGTAGATATGGAAATAAATCAATATTAAGTATTAAGAAATTATAGTGATTGATAAGAGTGAAAACCTCTGTATGTGCATGCCAATGCCTTGAGCAACTGCACACATTTAAGCACGGTAACATGCAAGGTCTTGTCAATGGAGCAGTGGATCAAGATACGGGTATCACCCAATGTTTTGAAACTCGGATCGGTCACGGTAACATGCAAGGTCTTGTCAATGGAGTAGTGGATCAAGATACGGGTATCACCCAATGTTTTGAAACTCGGATCGGTCATTGAATCGGAAGTCTTACTGGTTATCGGTTCAACCGGTTCAACCACCGGTCGAACCGGTGTGACGTCATAATTATGCAATAATTATATTTAATTATATATAATATTAATAATAATTAAAAATACAAAAAATAACAAAAAATTAAAAAAAATTAAAAATTAAAAAAATGATTGAACCAGTGGTCGGACCGGACCGGTTCGACCGGTCAATTGACCGATTCTCACTGGTTCAATTAAGAACTGGTTTTTAAGGGTGGACCAGACCGAATAGCCGACCGGTCACCGGTCGAACCGGTCAGACCGGCAAGTCCGGTCCGGTTTTTAAAACCATGATATCACCAAGTTAATACTTCTTCTTATCTAAAATAAAAGTCGTTTTAGAGAAATTTTAATTATTCAAAATAAGTGTCGTTCGTGACTTTTTATACGTGTTTATGATTTTACGTCTAAAATTATCTTTTAATTTCTCTCACATCTTAATTACACAGATTATATTTTTAAGGCATTTCAACATATAATTAATAAGAGCATATTAAACATTTCATTAACTTTCTTAAAAAGTGTGCATCTCCTAAAATAACCTTTTTTTTTTAATAGGAGGAAGTAACATGTAACACATGGAACATGAAAATTGTATTGATTATTAAATATGTCAATCTCTCCGGAGTCCTGTATGCTTTTGGAAGTAGCCATGTGTAACTGACTAGTTTATTTTCGAATTTTCTCTTCAATATTATAATGGCTCATGTTATTTCGTAAATTTTAACTATTTATTTATATAAAACATACTTAAATCTCGCATAAATAAATGCAAAACTTAAACTGAAATTCACCCGACAAAATAAGATACACCGTCCTCAGTTTACAAGCTTTTCAAGATCAATCATTTGACATACACAAGTAATAAAGAAAAGTGAACAGATGTATGTAAGAAGTAGATTAGGAGACGCCAGTCCAATGAGAACATATAGGAGAACACATTCGAATAGATCTAGCTACTTCCAAGTTTATTTATTTACAATGAAAAGAACAGATCAGTTTCTGGTTGGGTCGGATGCATCGGGTCCAAGTCCAATTTTACAGGCCGATCGATCAGTCTCACCCCATAGACTGATTTGGGTTTAATCCACACATTCACAGCCCATTAGCTTGAGGAACCCTCCCATGCACGAACGTAAGGGACGTAAAAACCTAAAACCTAGCAAGAAATCCTATATAAGGTACCATCTTCTCTTAACAAAGGTATGCCGTCTTAAGCCTAGTTTTCTCTCTGCATTC
>JAOSBP010000003.1:28296496-28345014 GCA_027563825.1 Erythroxylum mucronatum
TTTCTGCAATATATGATAAGAAGCCTTAAGAGAAATAGACTGAAGCTCTAAACTGAAAAGAAGAAAACATATAGAAAGTTGACGATAGAAATAACTAACAGAAAGCTTGCAGAATATCAGCATAATGATATCAGAAAAAGCTACCGAGCTACAATCATCTCTTAATAGTTTGAGTACCCATTATATCCATTATTCAATTGCAAGAGATGGTCCCCGCAACCCATAAAACAGAAAAAATCGATTGTATTATGAAGAACTCAATCTCTTAATCAGTATTGGTGACAAGATGATGATATTCATTTAGGAAGAAATTTCTCATATGAAATATTTTTCTAAACAAATTGTTAAAAGAGAATGTTCCATAAAAAATTGGACAATAGTTGGCATTCAAATAAATTATATCACAACTACATCCAACATGAATACTTGTCACACAAAAAACCAGTACAAGAAAACAAAAACACACATTAAGCTCATGGGACTTTAGAAAGAAAAGTCAAAACATACCAGTAGGTGTTGTGTCGGTAGTAGATGTTTCACGATATCGTCTACTCACATTAGTGCGCGCATTATTTGTTTTACGGTCACCTGGGACATCTATATCTGAAGAGACCAACTCTTCCTCCTCATCAATAGAAGCTATAACCGAAGTCACTCTTTCTCTTGGAGCCTTAAACACATCAACAGATCCTCCCCTCTTGGCATTTGCAAGGACATCTAATCCTGACAATATATTTATGTTATCAAGTAAATAAAATGCCACTTGCATATTTACAAGCAAAAATACATACACATAGAGAAAGGAAAAACACAATAAATCATTATATACGTAGGGGGAACATGAAAAACACTCCAAATCAAACAAGAACTAAATAGGATAGTTTCATAGGCTACTCAACGCATAATCAGTTATGCTGGTCTCGTAAGAGAATCCAAAAACAGGCTCTAAACTTAACCAGCATTATACGAAAAGATGAATTGATGATGAAGAAAGTAGAACTAATGCTTAAACATACCTAAAATGGACTTTTTTCCAGGAGCTTTAAATTCAATTTTCTCCTTTACAGGCACACACAACCCTCCATCGCTCTGCTCGGGCTCCATAATCACCATGGTCTTGTCTATATCAATAACGCCGCTTTCACCTCCCTGCTAGAATTCGTAAACAAAAATAATCATTAAACATCTCTAAGCTACACATACGCATTGATGGAGTCATGTGAATCAGAGGCAAACCTCCATTTCAACTAATTCACAAGTAGTCCACAAACAGCTTCGAGACACAGGCCTTAGAAACCCTAATTCCACAGACCAATAAGAAGTAATATTCAATTGCAACGGAGTGATTTCCTAGCTGAGAGTGATTTCCTCAGAGCGCATCGCCCATTCCTTTGGTTAGCCAGGTCTGGAGATTTCGGGAAAAAGGTCATTAAACCCTAAAATGCTAAGAATCGAAGTAACTCTAAAGAGGAGACAAATTCACTAACAGGAAGCTCATTAACAAACCCAGATAGACCTCTCCGAAGGACCCGCTGCCGACATAGAGTCTCTGTGCCTAATCGGTGTGTTTATTATGAATTACAGATATGATTCATGCCTAATCGCTCGGTGTGTTGAAGAGTCTCTGTGCGGCGTACCCTTATTACGTATCCCCTTAATTCTTTAATATATTTTAATTTTTTTAAAAAAAATATTGCAACGGAACTTACCCTGGTGCTCGCAGGAACACGGGGCAAGTAAAGAATTCAAAACGAATTTAATTGTAGAGAAAGTCGGTTCTAGATAAAGTCGGTTGGTTCGATATTTAACGACCACGCCCGCTTAAACATTAACTGCCCGGCCGTTTAACCTGAAATTTATATTTTATTTTAACTAATTTTATGATTTTTATAAATTATGAAAATCAATTACATAAATTTATGATCTTGTAAATTATGAAAATAAAAAAAGACAATTTAATTAACAAATTGAATTTAGAAATAAAAATTAAAAATAGAAATAGAACCAAAAAAATTTGAGAAAACAAAACTAAAACTAAAAACTCAATTAAACAAATTTTATTGAATTTAAAAATAAAATATAAAACCTTCAAACTAAAAATAGAAGTAGAATCTAACAAATTTTAAGGTTTAAAAACTTCAGTCGGTATTAGACTGTCATAAAATTGGTTAAATATTAAATAAAATTGAAGAATTTGAAATAAAATTGAAGGATGTTATCTTGGATTTAAAGTTTAATTAAAAAGGAAGATTATTAAATGAAAATTATTTGATTTATTTAATTCGAACTAAAAATTTAAAAATCAAATCAAAAAATTAACTGGTTTATGATTTTCACGATTGAATCGTCAAAATCAATTCAATTTTTTATTCCTAGCCTATTTGAATTTGCCATTAATCACAAAAGAATAATTATAGTTTCATATAATTTATACTTTTAACTATTTATTTATTAATCTAAACTATGAGTTATTATATTATATATCCTATGGTAAAAAATTAGCTGCTAATTTATCATGTTAAATTTTAAATTATAGCATTACATTGAATCTCATTTAGTATATGTATTTGAAGTTTATTGTTAAGGTTAACTACTTAAAAAACTCAAACTTTCATAAAAATTTTAATTATAGCCGAAATTTTAAAAAGTAATAATAAAATGTTTAAACTTTCAATTTTTATCAATTTTAGCTCAAAATTTAAAAAGTAGTAATAAAATGCTTAAACTTTCATTTTTCTTCAATCAGCCCGACGTTATCTGGTACTCTCCCTCAGCCCTTAACACTTTGTTTTTTATTTATTCTTTTAACGCCCTAAACTATTGTTGCATTAAAGCATACTATACAAGTAAGTTATTCGTTTTTAGTTCGTTTTCCTGATGTCCTTAATGTGAAGGTATCGGGACTGCATAATCTGAAAATCGAAGGATGAGAACGTGAGAAAACAAACTGAAAACAAAACGTAAGATTGTCAAAATTGCGTAATTTAATTTAGGTCATTTTTAAATGATGTTGTTTTAATTATATAATTAAAAGACATCATTTTAATACATAGTTTTTCATTAATATATAAAATAGCCTAACATATATGAAATTACACTTCAGTTTATGCATTTATTTATATAAGGGTATACAACACTAGTGTTAATGAGAAAAAAGAATTTCACATTCAATTATTTCTCATAAAAAGAATATTAAAGGCTAAAAGGGCAATTATTTAGAAAAAGAACTCAAGAAACATTAAAGAGCATTGTAGTTACAACATCTGATTTATCAGAGCTTTGTTGTGTAGATCAAAGGAAATCCTATAATGGATCCCAAAATTGCTTCCCGCAGACGTAGAAAACTTCTCATGGTAACAGCTGTACATGATCTTCCATCAGTCTGATCATCCCGCACATCTCAGTTACAATAAGAACACTTATCTCCTTGAACCAGTAAAGCCAAAAATATATCTACTTTTCCCTTTTCTCAGATAGCCGAGATTTCAACTGCACAACAATTGAAATGATTTGAAGCAAGCACAAGCAATATAAAAAGCAAAAGGGAAGCAAGGACTGCAAGTGAGAATGATGAATTTCTTAAGTAATGAATCACCCCCTTGACTGTAGTTCACATCAGAGTGTAGCCACAAGTGTTAGTACAAAAGAAAGAAATCTTAAATTTCTTAATCCTCGTAGAGAAATCACAAAACAAATGAAAGGTCGGATGTTCAGTGTGAAAATCCCAATTCAAACCATGTAAACTCTCTGATTTTTTTTCTCTAACCCTCCTGCTGGGATCTTGACATCAGTGACACAGCATGGGTTTAAAAAGCATGCAACAACTCAACACAATTTAGTTTCTTAGAAGACAAAATATGCTTGATGAATGTGGAATGACTCAACAAAGTGTATTTATTTCACGTCAATACCAAATGCAGGTAGACAATGGTCCAAAACAAGTAACACCTACCTTTTCTATAAGTTTCAAATCCTTCATAACTTTTTCAGTGTCTTCCTCCTGAGAACATAAGTATACCATGTTAAACATCTAGTCATCTATAACTCCTGAATTTGCGGAAGGAGTTAGAGACGTAGGGAGATGCCAATGGAGAACTTTTGAAAACATAATTACTAAATTAGCAAAAGATAATACCAGTACACAGAGAAAAGATTCGGGTGTGTCATATAGATATTATCTTATGTTACAAACATGTCACTTGATTAGCATTAGACTTAATTAGACTTAAGCAGACTTAAAACTTTTACGAACAAACAATTCATATGTACTCCAAGAAATGTAATTCAGAGGGGATGATGATCACCTGAGGAACGGCACAATCGGCGTGTGCTGGGTCCCACCGAACAGCACAAAAACATTCCCAGTCATCAGTTTGGACTTCAGAAAATGGTGCCCTGCATCATAGAAGATCCATTGTAGCATAAACAGTTGGTACTCGGAATTATTTTGGTAAGCAAAACAATGCCAAATCAACATATCATTCCTACACAGGGACAATGTAGCACCTATCGGTAGTTAAGCAAAATGATGCCAGCCACACATTATGAACAGTTCATAAAAGCAGTAAGGCAGAAATTGATTTTGAAAAAATAAAACACAAGGTAAGAGCTGATATCATTTAAAGTAAAATAGACCAAGTGTGATTATCAGTAAAAACAATTCCAACTTATACGAATGGCTAGCAGCTGAATTACATAATGTTTTCGTTATATAGATGAGACAAGCCAAACTAACATTTTTACTACCAACAATTGTCTACATACACAGACTGGCAAAAGGCCCTGTTTTCACAGTCTTAAACTTAAAATGACTTATATGTAGCCATTCAACAAGTACATGCATGCAACTCCAAATGATACCTGCGCCATTTCCCACATGCAATTTGTCTATGTTTACGTCTACCTCTAACTTTTACTACTTCCATACGTCGGCACTGGAGCCAATTTCTTGAAGACTTCAGTTTTGGAATATCCTGGCAAATGAAAATATTAGCATCCATGCTTAAAACTTTACAAGTGCAAATTCTCACATCTGACTCATGGATCTCTCCTATCCACCAATACCCCTGCCCCCGCGATCATACAATATGTTGTTTTATATGACTCTTTAACTAGCATAAAAAGTATGAAGGGGGAAATCACCGATCCAAAAATTTTAGAGCTCAATAGATACCAAAAGATAGCACTCCAGGATTTTTACTTAAATCCACTTTAAGGTTCAAGAGAACCATTATTTTTCAATTAGTCCCAGCAACTCTTGCATTTTCACGAGGCTTTAGAAAGCAAAGATTTCCTTACATGTGAACAAACAGCCTCTGCAAGATTCAACTCCAATGGCTCATCAAGGTCATCTAAATCCCTGCACCAATTTAAGGACTATTAATCAAAGATGTAAATCAACCTCTAGAATTTTTCAACGTAAAGAAACTTATTTCCAGTAAATGCTCCGATTAGAAATGAATGGTCAAGTGATAACACGGTTGAAGAAACATAAGGCAGAGAGCTGCTAGACAACGGAATGAAGCAGAGAGCAAGACCACCTTAGGTAACATGAAATCTATTGTCAAGCTTTCAATTCTTAAACAACAATCTCTACTTAGCGAACGGGAATTTTTAAATGCAATTATTTCAGCACTGAGTCTTTATCACTCAACTGATCACACTAAATTAATAAAGACCAATTCTGTTAATCTGCAAGCAAACATATACGGAATGAAGGTCTTTGAAGTGTAGCCCACAAGCAAATAATTCAATGAGCACATTCATCGATATGTAAATGCCACCATTAATTTAGAACATTCACTACATCAATAAAAAATATAGAAAAACTACCATGTACTTGGTTAAGTCAACAAATTCACATACAATTAGGAAGGCAATGGAAAAGAAATTTTTGAAAAATGGATATTTTCAAGGAGCAAGGAAACTCAAAAGAAAAGAACATACTGGGAATTTTGATCGGTCCACAGAGGAACTTCGGCTTGAAAAGTATTACCAATTCTTACGCGAGTGGTATATGGATCCGGGTATCTCAGCATTCTTGTTATTCTATCCATTCCAATTCTAGATGATTCATTACCCCCAGTAATGCGACGTGATTTCTGGAAAGCAGCATCTAGTGATACTTTGTTCCGCAATCTCATACAATTTTTACAGAACCAATCATCAAAGGGCAATGGTTTATGTTTTGGAATGTGGCAAGATACATGGAATGCCTTTTCACAATTATCACAAATTAGCATATTTTCAGTATCCCCTATACCACCACACAGCTCGCAAGTTTCCAGAATCTTGCTGTCCTTCCTCCTTGCCAAAGCATCAGTGGGAACAGTACCACTAGAAGTTCTTGCTATATTATTTCCTTCAGAGTGCAAAGAATTTTTATCCATTTCTGGATTTGATGTAGAGAAATTATCAAGCAAAACCTTTTTATATGTATGTACTGACCGCAATTCAGAAGTCTTACTAGAGCCATCAACATCTTTCTCCATATTTTCAGCGATAATAGTAGGACAAATGCCAGCATTAGTCTCTAAAGGAACCATGTTGACTATATCAACTGCCCCTCTATCAGTTTTTCATTCAATTTGATGGACTACAAAAGACCTCGTATGAAAATTCCTATGCTTGCATATCACGTTTGTTCCAGATATTGCATTGCAAGTGTCAACACTCAATAGATGTGATTCATTCCGAGTGAATTTGACATCTCTTGAACAACTATTCCAGGTTTTTGCCAGTACCCACTCGCATAACAAATCTTGTTTTCCATTCATAGAAGGTTGATCTTCATCAACATAATTTGATAGCAGGTCCGGTAATAACATAATCAACTGCTTTGATGCCCAAAGTTCCAGTTTTAAAACGTTTAGAATTGATATGAATTGTCAAATTCTCCAGTACAAAAGTCAGATAAAATGACACAAGTCAAAGAATGAAAGCAAAATAGTTGCTCAAATGAAGATCCCCCCTAATTCTCTCAAATTCATTCATAATTTCAAGATGATCAGAAAAGAAAAGAACTTATAAAATAACTAATTTTCCAACTATTTTCACCTGCTTCACATAAAAAGATACAGATCCGATCATATTCAACACCTATTTATTCATTGGCAACCCTTTTACCATATTTATTCAGAAACGAATCTTCAAAAACATAACGCACCATACATGACAACAAGGTATAAAAGATTTCCTCTTTTTGGTATATAAAGGATTTACTTCTTACTGAAGAAGAAAGAAAGATACGACAATACAAAGAAAGATTCACATTGGAAGAGAATTTTCCATTCGTGTGCAGATTAATTCATCTTTGCATTAGTAGTGAACCAACCAAACCATTTACCTTCTCTTTCACTTTATAAAACCTAATCTTTACCGCCTAAGAGTAGTGATTAGTAAAAGAAAAAGAAAACCCACATTTTCAAGAAAGAAAGAGAACAATTCTTTACAGCAACTAAACCAATCTCGCGCAAATACAACACATCATTTCTCGGAAATTCATTTGATTCAATGCCAACTAATATCAAACACTCGAATGAAGAGGAAATAAACCCATTTCCAAAACAAGACGAACAAAACAAACCCGCTAGTTACAACACTAACAATAGCTTGAAGGCTGAACAAGAACAACATAACTGCACCAACCAAATCCCATAAAAAGAAAAATGCATGAAGACGAAGAAAGGACCATTTCGTCAAAAAAAAAAAAGAACCCAAAAGAAAAGAACGCGAACAAGAAGTAAGAGATCGAACCGTGCAGGGTTTTACCAGAGAAGTAGAGAGCAAAAACCCTTCTTCGCGATTTTGCCGAGGAAGAGACGCTTTAGCTCTAAAAGCACCATTGCTCTTGGGTCATTGTTTTTGTTTGTTCGTTTTTAATTTTCAGTTTATTTAACGCAAGCGATGAGTTGGACAATAGAAGAGAGATCATTACAAAATTTTTGTGGACCCCGATGTTTCAATGTAATCCGCTCGATGTGCGCCACGTGGAACTTAAACCCGGTGATAGTGGGCACTGGGCAGCTTTAGGTATACCTTGTCGTAACTGGGTTACCCGCTCGCGCATAATTTTGAACTTCCAAGCTCACGTGGAGTTTAAGAGATACAACTGTCTTTATTAGCGGTTAGTTAATCATGAATTAATATTATTAATTTATTTAGTGAACAATATTAATTATTTATTTAAAATTATTTGATAAAATTAAATATTTAGTATTAACTGTTTATGTATAAAATTTATAAAGGTACGAACTTTAAAAAAAATTATAGAGATATGTGTATCATTTTTAGATACAGCAGAATAAATCAATACTGTCATTTTTTCTAATATATTTTATCTAGTTTTAAGAATACTAAAATTGTTGAAAATTGAAAATTTTTAATATATTAAATTAAAATAAAATTATTTTTAAAATACTATTTATATTGATCTCTTAAAATTTAAACTTAGATAAAAGTAATTAGTTTGAATTTGAATTATTAATTTTTGATTAATTAAACACAATATACAAGTAATAATAATATTATGTACTAAATATTGACATAAAAAGGGACCTAAATATCGGGTATATACAAAAGTAATTAATGTAATATAATCAGAGATAACAAATTTAAAATCATTTAATTTTTTTGAAAATTTTAATTTAATGGTTAACTTTTTAAAATTTGTATAAATTAAGCCAAATTTATATTTCTATCTCTATCTCTTCGAATAATTTGTAATAACTTTTAGATATGATAGTCTTTTAGTCCCTTAAGTTCTCAACTGCCGGGAGAAAACATTTTTCATATTAACGTTTTCAAAATCAATGGATTGAATTCAATCTGCTTACTCAGTCAACTAATTATCAAACATAATTATCAATTGTTTGATATGATCAAACAATTAAAACCTTTCAATCAGCCAAAAAATGGCTAATAAGCCATTTACTAATCAAGGTCATGATTTTCTTTTATTTTTGCATCTAAAAATTTTATTTTTAATTAGATCTAGAGCCATTTTTACATTATAAAAAATATTTCAATGTTTTAAAAATTTTCATTATAAAAAATATTTAATTGTTTAAAAAAAAAAATCGAAAGTTAAACCAGTCAGACAAAATATTTAAGGTTCAAATAGTTCAAGTGGTATTAGACCATTGTAAGAGTAACTAAAAATTTAATAAAATTTAAAATTTTGATATATGATTGAAAGAGATTATTTTTACTTATCGAAGAATTTGAGATTTAATTAAGAAAAGAGATTATTAAATGAAAATTAATTGATTTATTTTATTTTATAAGAACTTATTAATTTATAAAAATTAACTGATTAATTAATAAATTGGTCGGTTTTTAACAACGAGA
This sequence comes from Erythroxylum mucronatum, assembly GCA_027563825.1. NCBI lineage: Eukaryota > Viridiplantae > Streptophyta > Magnoliopsida > Malpighiales > Erythroxylaceae > Erythroxylum > Erythroxylum mucronatum. The sequence continues at coordinate 28,305,845 of JAOSBP010000003.1, forward strand.
GTTATTAAAATAAATCGAATTGAAAATTTTAAAAATTGAACTGAAAAGTTAAACGATTCAAAGTTTTTAAAGTTGAATCGGCAAAACTTTAATTTTTTAATCATTGAATTATTATAATTCAATGACTTTTTATATAATGGATTTCTAATTAAATATCATGGAGATTAATAATGTTTATAGATAAAGTGTGCCACTTGATTTGTGAGTAATAGGATGAGCATATGAATTTTTTCATATTTTTCACTTCATTAAGCTAAAAGTCATTACAATAATTATTAAGTTATATTTATAAAGGTTACGTGCATACCTTCCTATATTAGAAGTTATTAATATATTTTTAAAATGCATAATTTCATTAAAAATTATAGATAATTAAATTTAAAATTTTAAGCTTATATTTGAGTTTCGAAACAATTGGTAAAAATTGATTGCGTACATCAATGACCCTCTCCGGATCCTTTCAAAGTAGGGAGTCTTGTGCATTTGATACACTAACTTTTGACTTTTATTTGATCTAATCTATAAAATAGACCTTTTTACTCAAATTTGATTCAAAAAATCATAAAATTCAACCTAATCCATATCATTTAAAATTTTAATAATTACACAAAATATAAATAAATAAATTTATTATTCATTACATTAAATAAACTTAAGAAATTGTTTTGAAATAAAAATGTAATTTCTTTTAACAATGTAAGTAAAACATATAATTTATAAAAAGAATAAATAAGTGTAATACCCCGCTCCTTAAATTGTTAAAGGATCTTAAGTTTTAGACTATTGTGTCACACGAGTAACATCATATAGAATAAATTTAGTACATTTATGATATGAATATATGATTGTATTCATATGCATAATATTAACATACACATATGAATTGTGATTTAGACAAATTGCACTCAATTGATATATTTTGGAGTATGAAACTAAAATGAATATGGCACGAGTGTCTATTTCCAATGTCTTGTACTTTGGATTACCAATGACAAGAATTGATGGACTATAATTGGTAATTTAAAAGTAATTGTTACTATTGGAAAATTAATGAATTAAAATGTACATTTAATCTAGGAAAAATGTCAAGTGGTAAGAGATTTGGCATAGCTAATTAATGGACAAATGGCATTGATCATGGAGTGACAAATGGACTAATAACTAGGCAACATTTGGTGGCTTAGGAAGACGATAAGTGGCTAGCATGCTTAAGGACGCATGTTAATCCAAGTTAATGACACCCTGCACCTAGTGGAATTAAACAAGTGCTGGAAAAACAAGTTTCTGCTGAGTTTTCTCTTCTTTCTTGCTTCTCTCCACCGAAACTTGCTTTCATCTCCTAGCTCTGCATTATGGTCGAAGTCTTGTTAAATTGCTACACCAACATCCATGTTTTTGCCTTCATAAAGTTAGGTAAATAATCAGAACATAGTTATTCTTGTTATAACTTTTGATCTTAGCCGAAATCCATTCAATTCCCACCTTGAATTCGTGATGATTTTTGCATGCATATAGAGCTTAATTAGCTTGATCTTTTAGTTGAAATTTGAGCTAGAAAAGTAAGTAAAGAATTGGTATTTATGGCATGTTATAATAAAGAATTTATGATGATGAAATTGGGATGAATTGTATATGATATTGAAGAAGAATTGTGCTAGAAATTTCTGCATGAACTTGGATACTTTTCTGTTGCGTTCTTAATGCATGAACAATAGGTTATGGATTGTTTTATGGATGAATTAGATTAGTATTTGAGGTATAATGAAGGTGAATTTACGTTAAATAAATGTGCTAATATAGTGATCTTGAAATGGCAAGAAAACTAGGATGCATGATTGATAGTGAACGAAGTTTTTGTTTTGGCTTTTAATGCATAAGAGATGAACTGTTTATAAGCTACCAAAAGAATGATTTGAAATGGAATTGGATATGGAATGAATGAGGAATTGAAACATAATTAAGTTATAATTGAGGTATAAATGATGGATTATGATGAAGATGTGTGAATTTGGTATGAAGATGTTAAAAGTTGGAAAAATTTTGAAGGAAAATGAAGGAGTATCTTCAGATTACTCATCCCACGATCATGTGAATTGTATAGTTCTTTCCCACGATCGTGGGAAGCACTTTGGAAGTTGAAAAGGTTGGTTTTGTGCAATTGTTGGATTATATAAGGCTAAGACACTTTATAATAGTATAATTGGACTTGATTGGGGCTTAAAATGAACCTAGAAAGTTGCTTGATTAAGTGATTAAGTGTTTGATAATTTTAAGTTGTTAATTGAGGTTATAAATTAAAGAATTGATTGATTGATATCAATGTATATGAATTTGGGAAGTATGAATTGTTAATGGTATAAAGATGTTTATGTGAATGTAAATATAATTCAAAGGATATAAGAAATGAATTAGGTATGATTGAATGAGAATTGAGAAACTATGTGAATATTTAATGATTGGAAAGAATTAATGAATGTATGATTGATGAAGTTAGGGTAATCAAACTTACCTAAAGCATAACCTAATTGCAAACAAGTTATATACAAGCTATGATAAATGAATGAGCAAGATTTATGAATAAGATTACATACTCGGGATAGCTAATTGAGCATGCATTGAACATAACACATATATATGTGTATGATTGGGTGCTTATTTGATTAAATAAGTTAATAACGTGTACATATATGTGTATTACATGATTTAGAAGCACAAATTGTCTGACAACATTCAGACATTGCCGGCTCGTCAAGGCAATAGCTATCTGGAGCATACTGTGAGTTAACATAAATGTTTTCTCACTATGATTGAATTGTTTATGATTATTGTCAATTACTGAATTGTTACTGACACGATTGTGATAATTCTGGACATTGATGGTCAAAGGGGCTTAATATTTGGGATTGTATCGGAAGTGTTTCCAAATTGACTTTGAATATATGGAAATTGTGTTATCAACTATATGTTGAATGTTAAACTTAGATCCGATGAATGTACTATATAATTGTACACACTAGATGAGAGTTATTGATAGCATAAAATATGATTTGATGCATTTTCATTAAAGTGATATGCATGATTAGACAAAGGAGTTATGACTAGAGTGACTGGCATGAAAAAGAGCTTAAAGCTCATAAATGTGCACACAGAGCCACAGGTTCAATGATTAATGAGCCTAGTATTCACAATGGGTAAGAGACAATATCTAAAATAAACCCGGTATCCACAACAAATACAGGTCAGTTAAATAGGCACTCAGTCACATCAAAATAAAAATGAAAGTAGAGTCTTATGTGCATTGCATATATCTTCCCATGTATCATGTGAATCATTGTAAAGAATGACTAAATGTAGTTGATATAATGTTGTGCTATGTTTGGATACATGTGAATAATTGTGAAAAAGTACTGAATTATGTTGATATAATGATATGCATCACTTTGTATACATGTTCATGATATGAATGACTGAGGTGAAAGACATGATTGTTCTGAAAAGATTATATGAAATATTTGTATTATCATGTGCTTATTGAGATAAGATGTATAGTGTAATTTGGTACACAAAACTGTATGAGAATTGATTCAGGCTAATGTGATATACTTGCAAATTTGGTTATATATTGTGATGTTGTGTTTTTTACTGGAGTGAGCACATTGATATTGGTTAACTCACTGAGTTCGCAACATTTATCAAAATTGCAACGTTGATTTTCAGGTATTAAGGAGATCTAACTTTTCTAGCTAGTCTAGTTAAAGTAGCTCTGCTTTTGGACATGGGTCATTGTCAGGATCAGTTGTACCTACAAATGTCTTAGTTGTATTGTATCAAGAATTGTATCTTTCAACTGTTGTTTATTGTATACGTGAATTTTAGAAATGTAATAACATTTGAGACTGTATATGTTGTGAATAAAAGTGGAATAAAATGATTGTAACTGAATATGATTGTGAATGAAATGTTTCAAAATGAAGTTTTGAAATGCTTTCATATGTGAAGCCTTAAAATGTGAAAATGCAATTGTCTTAACGTGCCATTTTCGTATAGTATGTTCCCGAATATCCTTCGGCATGTTGGGTATATGCTCTATGGAAGTGGTATGTTACAATAAGGTAAAGTAAATATTACAATATAATTATAGTAAATTTTAAACATATATAATATTTATATAAAAGTAAACTAATTTAAAATGAATATTATATAACAATTGTAAGTTTATATACATACATGCATACATATATATAAGTTGCTTATAAATATTGTGTCAAACTGAACTTTTTTAAAATTTTTATATGATTTCAATATAGTTTATAAAATTTCTTATATTAAATTTTCATTTAATTCCAATTGAAAACTTATTACTAAAATATAAGCTCTTTAATTTGGACTTATTTCACTACACAAAATGGATTGGATAAATAGGATTAGATTTTTGTTTTCAATTCATTGAGCTACAAATTAAGTGTGGTCTTTTACTATGGAGTGAAAAATATATACCTCCCCTGTAATTTTAAAAAATTAGAGAATTTTCTTAATCCTTAAAATTTTTAAAAAACTTATTCTAATTTTTAGTTTTTTAGAGAAATCTCTTATCTTAGATTTCGAATTAAAAAATAATAACAAAATATGTGTAATATGAACATTATAAGTAAATGTCACTAATATGTAAACTCAACTCATCTTTTAATCTCAACTCGAATAGAGTAAATATGATTTAAATTAATAATTAAAGATAATTATAATAAATTATAGTCGAAATCAAATTTAGTTAGTTCAGTTTAAATTTAAGAGTTGATTTTAATTATGGTATGAATAACATTTGATTAGTTTATGTTTAACATTCCTAATCCGTATATTTTATTTTTATATTTAAAGGGTTTTTTCTTAATCTATGAGAATTCTATGTGTAGGTGTATGTCTTTTAACCTTTAGTATGAGAAAATTGCATTGAGCTATCTATATGAATGAGACAGTTATTTCCCATATCTGAGACACAAAAAGAGTATTTTCGTGCCAATATAATCCTGGCAATAAGTGTGTCTAGGAAGATAAAACATGATAACTTATCACAAACTAATGTCTTCAATTCTCAAATCTCAAGTCGCTACAATTAGAAGAGAGGAAGGAATATAAGGCTAATTAAGATGTAGGCGGCGACGCCGTCACCTCTTCCTGCAGGGTTTATCGCCGCCACTCAACTCAACACGGTGCATATATAGTTATTTATCAGAACAGTAGTTCTTGAATCTAAACATACGTTGTTCTATTCTATATCCATAAACTTGTCTAATCTGCTGATCTTCTTAGCCTGCCTGCCTAATATGGTGGCCAGTAGTTATCTAAATCCATGCAATGGTCCACACCAACGTACCTGCTTGGCCCATTTGCATTGTTCATTTCTGCTCCATAGTTAACTTCTGCAGCAAATGGACCGCCGCTACTCATTATTGAAGAAGTAAGGTCTTGTTGGTTCATTGCCGGAGGATGAGCTAGTGGGCGGAACGACGGTTGCGAGGGTGCCCCTCCAAGATTCAAGTTTAACCCTGATATTGTGAAGCACCCAGCTGCCCCACCAACAGGGTAATTTGCTTGGGATTGAACTGGCAAGTTCAAACCAGTTGATGATCCACCTGCTCTAAAAGCTCTGGTCAGCTCTAAGAGTTCTGCATTAGACATATAGTTTCTTCCAACCTGGAACGGGTAGCTTTGATCTGTCTGCATCAGATGTGAAGGGTTGATACTTGAACTTAAGTCCAGGTGATAGGTATTTGATCCACGTGAATGACTAGAGGAGAACTTTTTGACTCCGGCAGTCTTTTGGAAAACTCGGCAAACAACCCACTCATCCTGCTGAATCCATCAAAAACCATTATTGTTAGATTTGCAGTGTTTACTACTAAAACTATCACACCCTATATTCACATTTTTCTTCCGTGAAGTGTCTCTGGAAACTAAGCCGGAACAGGTGAAGGATTGCCGAACTAAGGAAGGACTTGTTGGAGTTGCAAACCCTATTTGTCTATGGTAACGAGTGAAATATAGTTATGTACATATAGGTTCATTCCAAACAAGTACATGATCAATTCATACTTCATGATATATTCAATTCTAGGTCAAGACAAATCTTACTCTTCATATATAATGTTTTAAGAAATTTTTTTTTGGTCAAAACAAATCTTTCTTATAAGAAACTTTAGTATAAATTTTAAAAATATAATTCCAAGATCTTATTAATATTTTTTAATATATATATATATATATTATATTAATAATAACCGATACTTATTAATCAAGATCACCTAAAATTTTCTCTTCAAAGTATGAAACAAAGCGCCCCTAGACCAAGAGTATTTTCAAAGGATTCAATAGCCAAATAGGGTAGAGATAGCTTATCTTAGCTTCATATGCAAATCCTTAGCAGAAAACATTGAGATGGAACACGGGGAAGCAAATCGAACGTGAGTCACATCTTGGAATTTCTTTCAAATGCTTCCAATAGAAGCATGCAATGCGGGCTTGGAATAAACGAACCTTGAATTCGGCTGTTTTCCAGGGAAACCGTGTTTCTTGGCAATATTTGGAATATGTGAGACGAAGACTCTCATTTTGTTCAGTTTCCGACGAATGAATGCGATACCAAACATGGATTTATTTTTGAAAGATTGAGCTGGATGATGAAGGTAACTTACTTTGGTGTTTCTGAAGGCAGATTTGGAGTGAACACGATATTCATGCATGACCCAGTTGGTTTTCTCTCCTCTTGGAGCTCTTCCTCTATAGAACACCAATGTCTTCTTCATACCTACCAACTCTGACGTGACGCTGTTGAAGATCTCTTTGTCTTTTCCTGTGGTCTTCCAGTAGCCAGTGTTTGTTGCTCGGTTTGTTCTAACTCCAGTGGGATATTTCCGATCTCGTAGACTGAAGAAGTACCACTCCTTCTCTCCCATTTTTGCCTTCCCTGATCATCAGAGAAAACCTAATCAACTTCCTTCTAATCACAAGATGGAATTGGTAAATCAAAACCTATTACAAGATCGATCTTCTAAGAAATCTATGATAGCGATCAAATGTTGGCGGGACTTTCTGATGATACGTAACGGAAGAACTATATGCAGCAGGAGAAGTAGATAGTTTTTATGAGATACAGAGGAGCAAAATTAGCTGAAAACACAATCAAGTTTTTGTTTGCTTTTCATGATCGACTCCTGATTTTCTAACTGAAAACGAATTCTGAAAACTTGGAATTACAACTACCTGGAAGATCCCAAGGCTCGCACTTGTTGAGATCAACGTCAGTAATTGCTCTCCCTGTGAAACTCGCATCTGATATCTTGCTCACAAGATAGTAAGTAATGAGTTCCTCATCAGTTGGGTGAAATCGAAACCCTGGTGGCAAACTTTCATCCTTTGATTCTCTTGAATCTCCTTCCATACGATCTCCTTTCTTTTCGCTTTCCTTCCCCTTTTCACTTGTGTGTTTCTGTACTAGAAATAAACCACATGAGTTACTCAAGATTCTAAAACCCTAGAAGAGAGCTCAGGGTTCCAAGATCAGTCAGTCTCTTTAAGGGTTGCCTAACATCTCCAAACAAGCCAAAGTTGGGATCAAGTATCTTCTCAAGTAAAAGAAAACAAAAAACTGACAAGGATCAGAAACTTTTTAGGAGGCATGGATGGAGGCGTACTTACTTGCATGGGGAGACAAGAAATTCTTCAATTAGGTTGTGCTGATGCTTTTGATATCAGTTTTGATAATAAAAAAAAAAACAAGGGTGGCTTGAGAGAATGGTGTTTAAGAGTTAATGAGAAGGGAAAATCTCTTACCATGCGCAAGAAAAAGATTGGAAATTTAAGGTCTGTGCATGTGTGTGTCTCAAGATCTCACCTACTTTGGGTCTTCATGTTCAAGGTACGAGGCTACGTCAAGAAGCTTTTAATAACATGAAAAGTCATTGAAGAAATCCCACTTTAGGATACAGACATGACTTTCCATTTATTATATATTCAACTCAACAAATAATTAAAAAGTAAAAGAGAAAGAGTAGTTTCCTGCTCTCAAGAAATAGCCATATTCGCCATTAAGTTCATGTCTTGTTAGCCAGACTGCAATTTTCGTATTTAGCCTTTTCTAATTTTACTTTTTTTCATAAATCATAAATTATTACAAAAGTTTATTTGTTAACATCTAAATTTCATGTTTTTCACATGTCAATAATTTTTAAATAATAACTTTAAAAAGATTCTACAATTTGCACTGCAATTTATTTATATAATATCAATGAACTATAAATCACCTCTCACTTAATTATCAATATATATATAGTATTGCATGATTTGGCCCAGAGATAATTAAGATTTTATTATTGGAGAAAAAAAATCATAAATGAAGAATAAGTAAAGTTGGTACACATAATATGTAAAAACAAATTTAATAACAAACAACAACTTAGTAAAAATTATGTTAATGCATGAAATTTGAAGAAATTAAGCTATTGTGATGAAACGGTCACTTAACATGGTATCAGAGCCTTTATGACCAAGTGGTCGTGAGTTCAAATCCTACCACCCACGTATTATTCAGCACAAGATAGAGTGGGTCTGTGCAAGTTTCAAACCTAAAGTGCTTTCACTTGAGGGGGATATGTTACTAAATATATAAAACCAATTCAATTGGCCTCACATAACAGCTTAAACTATTGTGATGAAATGGTTACTTAATACTAATAACACATAGTCTTATCTTAATTAGTAAGAAGACTATTTTTGAGTAATATCCGTATCAAGAAGACGGAGAAAAACTAACAAGTACAATTAGGAACATTCTAATCGAAGAAAAGAGAAAAAAAAAACTATACAAATATAGCAATTTGAAACTAAAAAACAGAGAAAAAAAAAAGGCGTAATTTTTAAGCCATAGATTATTTGATAACTGTCCTTATCAAAGATTTGGACATTGCTAAGATGACAGAAATTAAGTCTTCTCACCATGCCGACTGCTGCAAGGAAACCCTCGTTACATGCAAGAACAAACAGAACTACGCCACGTCATTGTGGGACCTAAATGTGAACTCCTTCGATTACTCATTTCCCGCCACGTCATCACGCTCTTCCAAAAGCTGTGGGGCCTAACCTAACTCGAAAGGTACTTGTACAAGGCAAGAAAAGCATTAGAAAAGTTGCATACAGAACGCAGGAGAGGAGTAAGAGCTAGGGTTTTCATTCACTTTCCTAGGGTTTTATGTTCTATTTCATTATTCCAGTATATTAACGCGACCCTTTTTTAACTATTTGAAGGACTATATGTATTTGAATCAATTATACGAAACTAAAGAGAAAATGGAGATCATCCCTCCTTTTATATAGTTCATGTTCTGTTTTGCTGTTAGAATCAACAGCCGCAATGAGAAAGTTAGTAAAATTTGGAGGGTTTGTGTGTGATTTCTGAAAGTTCTTGGTCCAAAACTAAGCGATTGTGAAATCAATCAATTTTCTGAATATAGATGCACGGGGTACCTGTATAACTTGATGCATAAGTTTTGAGTTTGCTTTCTGAAATTGTTCATACTTCTTGTTCTATAATTGTGTTGTATGATCGAGTATGTTGTTCCCATCAGAGTGAAAGCTGCAGAACTAATGTGGAATATCCAGAATCTGCTCTTTACAACGTAATGATGCCTGTTTTTGCACACGCACTCGATTGGTGTTTATGTAGAACTGGAATTTTTGATGAATGATAAGTTTAGTCCCTTTCCTCTCAGTTGCTTAGAATTGATGTCTATAACTTAGATCTTGGATTATCAATGTCGACTTTCATCCTGTCAACTGTGTATGAGATCATGCATTGGCTTATTGAATTTGGTTTGCACCCCATCTATTAAGTTGTTCTTTTTTTTCTTAATGGCTGACTTTTGATTCTGATCTTTTTTTCAAGTTTATTTTCGTGTTGGACGCTATGATTGTACCTACTATGACTTCATAGATATATTTGAATTGTTTCCTGATTATGGGGAGCAACAGCACATAGTATCTGCTGCAAGTTATGAAACAAAACCTCAGAACTTTCGTTTAGCAGAAGTTTTTCTTGGATTACTAGAGCATGATCAATAACTAATTCTCCACTTGTGTCTCACAAGCAACTTTACTTGTAATTCAAGTAGATTTGTCGGAGACCAAATTATAATTATAAACTCTTTTAGTTCTCCATTCTCGTTTAAAGGCGAGTTGTTATGATTTTGGAAAGATTGAGGGTTTAACTTTGAATTATTGAGCAATAAGACTTTGAAGAAGTTATTCAATTACAATGGTAAACATCTATCACCATCTTTGTTTACTTATGAAACACTTCAAATATGTAAAATCATTAGAGTCTTGATCATGCATGCTAGCTGCTTGCCTTTTATTGCTGAAAACCCACCTAATCCTCAAGCACAAACAACTAATTTGTACTCGATTTGAATGGTAGGATTACGCGTTTTAGTAGTATGGGATTTCGTTTTATTACTATTCTTTTATTAGGATTTCGTATTATTATTTTTAGTGTTATTAGTATTGGTATTTATTTATTTATTATGAATTATTGGTATTTATCCATATTATTACTTTTATTAGTAGTTTCTTTTCATTTTATTTTATGCGTATTGTTATCTTTTTTTTATAGAGTTGTAGCGTTGTTGTTATTATTATTATTATTATTATTATTATTATTATTATTATTATTATTTGTGATTATTATTTTATTCTTAATTATTATTCGTGCTAGTTCTTTAATTCCCTCTTCTGATTTTTTGCATCATATTTACATATCTTATTTGCATGTGGGTCTACCGGGAAACAACTTCTGTACTATGTAGGGGTAAGCTGCGTACTATCAGACTTCCTTAGACCCTGCTTCACTGCGGGACTTCAGACTGGGTGTGATGATGATGAGATAGAGAGGATAATTAACATTACTCAAGAAGTTTTATATGGTGCCAATTTTATGATATTATGGACTAATTTGAGGGAATATGAAGTTTTAGAAGAATAGTACTTGTTAACTATTACTATATATATGCTAAAAAGGATAAAATACATGTACAACTTGATATAAATATATTGTAAGGATAATAATTTTAAAGATTTTTTTAACTTATTGTCAAAAATTTTAAAATTTTTAATTTAGTAACTAAAATTTTAAAACTTATATAAATCAAGCCAAATATTATTTTTAGTACTGATGTAGTCATAGGTGTCCATCTATTAATCATATCAGCAAAAACAATAATTTGACCTGATTAAACTGAAAATCATAAAAAATTTAGCACTAAATTGAAAAAATCTCAAAAAATTAGATACTTCATTATCTCAATTATAAAGTATAGCAAAACACTTAAATATAAGAAGAAATTAATACTATTAACTATATATCATTCTATCCCTTCTTGGAGAAGATACATGTGTTGCGTCTTAATGAACAATGACAGCTTAGGATTATTTACAGAGAGCTAGCAACCACACGCCACTGCAAGTCTTCAACCATTTCACTGAGATTTGTGATAGAATCTAACAGTTTAGAGACATTTGGGTACCTTACATAAACAAATCACTAGTATAAGTCAAATGTTTTCCTTATATGATCAAATGTGATCATCTTTGTTATCTCCTCTTAAAGGACTCACATATTTCAATTTTGTTATGATAATCTGTCATGATCAGACACCAAAGTAGTTGTAAGATGTTTTTCATTATGTCTAGATATAATACAAGAGCAGAACAGATAGATAAAGAGGATTGATAGGATACTTCAATTTATAGTCTCTCCAGCTTGACAATTTTTACATCAATCTGAAAGAAGAGTGAATTTTGATTAGCAAGCTAATTGCCTAGAGAGAATGAATTCCGAACTTACATGATATGCAAGAATCGATTACTTTCTTTGCATGGAACGATCATTATGCAGTGATTAATGGGTTCAAAATCATTTTGTTATTGTTGAACCATAAACTATGTTTTCGTGTCATTTTGTGTAAAACTTTGCCATCCAATCGCCTCATGCCGTCGAGCAAATATACGTCGCTCGCGTATCCCACCGATCATGATCAGTTCCTTTTGGAAATAATTCAACCATGATCAGTTAGCTGGTAGAATCCAATGGCGATCGAAGTAGTTGACAGGCATTTGTCAAGAAGACTCTCCAGAAAGGACACAAGAACAACATGCAGATGCTAGCTTGTAGCAGATACTTCTTCTCTGTCATGCTACTTGTCAACCACTGCACATTATTATATATAAAAAAGGGGGATTGACGTTTAATCTCATCGTTACGTCTTTCGTGGTGTGTGTTTTTAACTAAAATTACAAATGACTAAGTTCGCAAGAAAAGGATCAGGAGAGGAGAGGAGGGTGATGGGATCATTTTGTTTCTAAAACGGGTGCAAGATATTCAAACAAGTAGTTGCATGTCAATATACGAGAAGTTAGAGATTCATATATATGCAAAATACGCATGTACCGATATGTGCATGGACGTTCTTGTTCTAGTCCTTGTTAAGGGTTACTAATTCTGCAGCTTACTTAAGTTAGTCCTAAGTTAGCGTATGCGCTTCTTTCTTGCATTTCTTGTTCAAGGGAAAGTATGCCCTCATATATAAGTTAGGTTGGAAGAGTCCATTGAAATGAATGTAAAGACTTCCCACTTTCAAGCTTCTGAAGATAAGGTTACCAATCATCTGGAGTCCAAATCTTCTGTCCAATTTTATGGTGTCTTACTCCCATAAATTTCAGCTATTTATTTATACGGATCCCGCGTTTATTTATGTGGGATCCACGCGAGACCTGCGTAAATAAATGGTTAAGATTCATGGAACAGGATAAGACACCATAAAACTGGACAGAAGATCTTATTTCAATCATTTGATCCCGACTGACAAATTATATATATTAAAAGTATTTTTACAAAATAAAATTTTTTATTTAATTATTATGATCTAAATAATGGTAATTTATTTGATCCTTTTTTAATTTTTAAGTTATACTTTAAAAGGGAATATTACATTTTCGTTTCTCAATCTTGGTTAGATGAAGTTGAGATAAAATGCAGACAAAATAACAGTACAGTTCTATATTTCTTGTAGCGGATTGGTAAACGGTTGGATTAACCGTCTTCAAAGGTATAAACAAGCAACTTCTGTAACAAAATGAAATATATAGAAGTACTCCGGCAAGCTAGAACCTATTATAACCTACTTTGATTTTCCATAATTAATTTCAAAAGGTCAAAGATATTGAATCTTGTTCTGTTGAAATAGAAAGAAGAAAATGTCAAAGATATGGCAAATAGACATCAATATACAAGAAATTTTATTTTTTGTGAAAGCAAAAGTTGTAACCAAAAGCAATAATATTAGTCACTATTATTAATTATGTCCAAGTTTTAAAGTCGCCATCTCCTATCACAAATATTTTTGTCATTAATGAAATAGTGACTAACTTAGAAAATGGTCACAATTATGCGGCGCTTTTGTGACAAAAGTATGGGCACTAAAAATTGTAGAATGTATGACAAAATTATACGGTCACAGTAATTTTACATATTTATGATAAATTTATCGTCACAAATAATATAAAATAGTGACGAATTAAGTTGTAACAGTACTTTATTTTATTGTGACAAAAGTACCGATACTAAAACTTATGAAATGTGTGACAACACTACACGGTCATAATAACTTACATATTTATGACAAAATTGTTGACACAAATAATATAACATAGTGGCGAATAAAGTCGTAATAATACTTCATTTTATTGTGACAACATTATTGCCACCAAAATAATTGAAAATAGTGACAAAATATTTGTCACTCGCGCTTTTTTTTATCAATGTTCATTACTTCTTGGTCACTAATATTTTAAGGAAAAAGCGTCAACATCATTTTGTCACAAAAATGAAAATTTGTTCTTACAAAAAATATTGTCATTAATGTGTTTATTACTACCACAAATAAAACTAAAAATTCAACAATATAATTGCATTATTAGTAAAAGAAATTTACATCAGTGATTATATTGTCTAACAGATTTCGTCACAAGTATGAAATTATATGTTACAATAATGTTGTCACTAAATAAAGATTATATGTTACAATAAATTTATCACTAATGTGTCTATGTTTGTCACATCCTTTGGGCAATCTTCCTTCACATCCTCTCCAACTGTAGGCCTTTTGCAGGGATCTCTGAACAAAGTAGCTGCATAACCAGAAATATAGGGAAGGATCAATGAGAAAGGGAAAGCACACATGAACTTGCACAAAAGAAGGGACAAAATAATACAAGACTAAACTCACTGCAAATAGTACTGACCTTAGTAAAGTTTATTGCATCATTACTTGCAGATGGTATTAGGATGTAAAGAATTACAACGGCAAATTACAACAGAACAACATTCAAAGTCGTTTTACTTCTTATTCATTCAAAATATATAGACCGTAAATACAAAAGCACCTAGAATTCTTAAAATGATTGCATTTGTTTTCGAGTTTACCGTTCTGCCAAAAAAAAACTTTACAGAATTACAACTATTAAGAACAAACAACATTAAGAAATACTCCTCAATTTTCCAAATTAATCAAACATTAATAACTAAGGATATTTAAGCATGCTTCTAGTATGATATGGAAACAAACAATTTGACCTGTGGAAATTGGTAGTTTATAGCTCTTGCAATATCAAGTCCATCAACCCAAGAATCCTCAGTTGGAGTGCATATTACACTGCATATTTTGTAGATCTCATCGTCCTCACTGTAAAGTTAACCATGATAGCTAATGAGCAAAAGGTAAACTAAACATGCAGCAAAATCACAGAAATGATAAAGACCTATACTTGGTACCCCAAAAAAGAGGTCAAAGAGTGAGTAGCCCAGCCATAATAGCACTCATTGCCCACATATCTACTGCAAAGTTATGTATTCATTATAATATGCAATACATATGTAATACAGTTACATTAATTCATAAAATGTAGAACATAATTGATCTACTACTAACCAACTTTACAACCATATATGAATGACTGAAGCAGAACTTCAGGTGGCTGATACCTATCATATCCATAGAGGAACCTTAGCATGACATCATAATGACTGTGATACCAAAATCGGCACAAAGTTAAAAGAATAAGGGAAAGATAACATACCACTATGTTGAGACATACTTAGTATATGGTGGTTGAGAAATTATTTCTCGTACAAGACCGAAGTCAACAATTTCAATTACATCCTTTGTGACCAACAAGCTCTCTGCAAGAAGTGCAAGTTATCTTATATTCCTAATTGAAAACACGGGAAAGAAAAGACCCACCACCACCAACAATATGAATAATTAAGGCTGGGCTATCTTAATACAAGAAAGATATCCATCTTAAATTGTAAGAGAAGATGAAAACAAAGGATTAAGATAAGAATAAGAGAAAATTCATAAAAATTGATACTTCAAATTTCAAAAATGAATAATATTGTTGTCTTTATTAAAGATATGTGCGATCTTACAAAGATTACACGTGTCTTGACCATGTAGTCTCTGCAATAAGAATGAACACACCCCTTTATGAGAAATGACTATTCACTAGACTTTGGCTCAATGCAGATGTTGCAAATGAATTTGGGGCGTATTTTGGAATTTGAAGACTGCCCCTTTTCTTTGGTAGAATAATTGATTGCAGGGGAAAAACCAAAGATTCGAATGAGATTATCATTATTATCATCATCATCTACATAACTATAGTCTTGAGCGAAATCAATAAAGTTTTTTGCTTTTTGAGATTTGAGAGAGGCCATTATGGCTAGGTTAAGGTCCCTTTCTTCATTGTGCTGTTCAACAGAGACAACAGACTTCACGGTAGTGCCTTTGCTTGAAATGGGCGTGCATTGATAACAATCAACGTCAACAATCTCCATGACCTTTGTTTTCTCCATTGTTGCGTCCTTTTTTACTAGGCGTTTGGCTTGAGCACGGGGTTGACTATGGATATGAGTATAATAGTAGAAGGAGATGGGGATGGGAATGAAAAACAAAAAATTGATGTTTGGTTTGTAACCTGGGTTTCTGTATTAATACCAATAATGTTGTTTGGTTTGTTGCATTAATGTGAAAAAAGATAATATAATACCATTTTTACTCTCAATAAAAATGAAAATAATTTGCCCTTCATATGTTTATTGGGGCTATCTCCATATGAAAGGCTTGCGTCTTTATACGAAGGTTAAAAACTGTAAAAAGTGCTTCTGTTTCGTTGTTCTTGAAAGCTATTAAGATCTTTACAAAATAAATAAACAATCACCAATGTAGAAGACGATTCGCTATGTGTTTTTTCTTTTTTTTAAGAGTTAAAACCATATACGAAATCAAATTAAATCATAAAACAATTATAAGAGGGAAAAAAAGCATATTAGTTTTATGATTCTCGTTCAATCTATAACCATATGCACTTTCACATCATTAAACCATATAGCAGATTGGTTATTCTCTTGATTAAATCATAAAACGAGAATATATAAGAAAAAATGAGCAAAAGCCCCATTTACAATGAGATGAAACCAGGTTCTATCAAATTTATTCAACATCAAATTAAAATGAGAGATTTCAGAAAATATACCTGGAGGTGCAGAACAAAAAATTCCTTCGTTGATGAGACGCGATAAGGCAGGATGAGAGATCTTAAGAAATTGAGAGGCGATAAGAAAGTAAAGAGGATGGTAGGGCAAAGGTTGGGGATAAAATAGTAAAAAATAAACGTGATAAAAACTTAGATTGAAATGAAAACTCGATACTCACCTCCTTGGTGGGTTTAGTAGATTCTCAAATTTAATGGGATAAATTCATTCCCCTGAAATTGAAAACCCCAAAACAAACACTATTTTTTACAATTATTTCATTCTTTCGTTCCCAAACCCTCAAACCAAACCCCCCTTAGTCTTACTTCTCCACTCATGTATAGACTAACTAGTGAATCCTCTTCCAGAGTTTTTGTCACTTGAAACGCATCTTTAGGGTAGCGAATAAGAGCCCCTCATTTTAATTTATTGTTTACTAATTCTAGTGATAAACATTTTGAATATGATAAAAATTCCCTTTTAGTTACATTGAAAATTATTTATCTTTATTAAAAATATTATTTGTAACAATGAATATTTATTTTTAACGAGGACTCCGAAAATTTGTTTCTAATATTGCCTGCATAGTGACACTTTCATTAACTATACTTTAGGCCCAATTGATAATAAAACCTATTCAATAATGTAGTGGAGTGGAGACAGTGTGATGCTACAACGACCAAGACTTGACTTGATACTTCAAGAGATGATTAAAGGATTAGATAAAGAGATCCTTATAGATACCGTCAAATAAAAGAATTTATAAAACTTGTTAATTAATGCTACAATCAGGTATAAACTTCAAAATTATCGCAAGAATAGGTTAAGATTTTTGCTTAATATTTTGGAACAAGATTTTCATTATATTTAAATATTTATTTATTTTGATTTTGATTTTGATGAAATTTCAAAGGTATATTTAGCAAATATCTATTGGTATGTATAATATTACTTTTGAATTATCAATATATATACTGGAGTGGTTTTATAAGAAAATAATTATTTTTTTGCAAATAATAATATTAAAGAAAAAATGGTGACAAATAGTTTCTAATCTCTAAAATTCGTTCAATAATGACAAAACTAATCATTAGAGTGGTTAATTTTAAAATGTTATTATAACAAGAAATAGTTATCATTAATTTATTACGTTTATATTGACAATAACCTTTGTAACAAAAAGTTGACGATCAAGTAACAACAAAATTTCTTGCCACTAAAATTATGAATAGTAGTTGTGACAATATTAAGTAGACAATAACTAATTGAATTTTCTTGACAAAAGTTTTCATCACAACAAGTAAAATATCGTGTGACGGTAAATCGTTTTGTCACAACAAGAAAAAAATATTAGTAACCAAATCATGTTTTGTCACACTAAATAGAAAATATTAGTTACCAACACATGTTTTGTCACAATTACAATTCATTCTTGCCAAAATTACTCTAGCACCAAATTGCATATGTTTTTAGCGACAGAACTTAGTGCTAAAAGAAAATTTGACATTATTAATATATTAGTAGTGACAATTTAATTGTGAAAGATACTAAATTGTCATAATTATTGTTACATTAGTGAAAAAATTATCACAGATAATCAAAACAATAGTGTCAATCAATTGTTTAATCACAAAAAACTCATATCTATGTAGAAATGATAGTTAGTTACAAAAATTGTCACTAAATTAAAAATAGTATTGACCATAGTGATAGTTCGGTTATTATGACAATATTAAGTAGACACTAACTAATTGAGTTTTTATTGACAAAATTTTTCATCACAACAAGTAAAATATCATGTGACGGTAAACAGTTTCGTCATAACAACAAAAATGCTAGCGACCAAACTATATTTTGTCATAACAAATAGAAAATTATAGTTATCAACATATGTTTTGTCATAATTACAATTCATTCTCGTCAAAATTATTTTGACGCCAAATTGCATATGCTTTTAGCAAAAACTTAGTGATAAAAGAAATTTTGACACTATTAATATATTAATAGTGAAAGATGCTAAATTGTCACAATTGTCATTGTATTAGTGACAAAAAAATAAATCATCACAGTTAGTCCAAACAATAGTGTATTAATAAAAAAATTGTCACTAAATCTCTTAACTCTTGTAGTGTATGTAAATAAGGCCCTTAAGGGGTGTGACTTGATGGTTGTAAGAGCCTGGGGCAGCCGGGGTTTTACCTGTAGGTGGAGAACTAGTTGGGTCCTCAACGATGAGGTGTGCCCTCTTGACCCACCTGTGGGGTGGTGCGCCAGTTAAGCCCTCGAAGAGGTGTGCCCGCTTGACTCGCCTACAAGGTTTCCTCGAATCCAAAAAAAAAGTATGTAAATAAGAAATATATAATTTACCATACGATAATTAAATAAGTGAGCTAGTTTATGAATTGAATTTACTTTATTTAACATTTATTAAAAAATACATCCAGTTCGGCAAGTTCAAACTTAAAAACCTTAAATCATCTAATTTTCAAGTTCAGTTTTTAAATTTTAGGTTCGATTTATTTTAATAACTTTTGTTATTAAAAATTAATCAATTTATTAATTAATCAGTCTTTTTTTTGCAAATTATAAGTTTTTAAAACAAAAATATATCAATTAATTTTCATTTAACAATCTCTTTTTTCAATTAAAATTCAAATTATTTGATGGGTGAGGACAATTTTTTCAATCATATTTTAAATTATTTAATTTTATTCAATCTTTAAAAGTTTTTAAGATTGTCTAATACCAATTGAACATCTTAAACCTTAAATCTCTTATCTTATTTGTTTAACTTTTAGTTAAAGATAAGGTTACGTATTATTAAATCTTTTTAGACCCTACATTTTAATACCGACTGAACATCTTAAACCTTAAATCTCTTATTTTGCCTGTTTAAACTTTTAGTTAAAAATAATATTACGTATTATTAAACCCTGTATTTTAGTGAAATTTTTATTAAATTATTAGTGTTGTTATTGTTAGAATCTTTTACAATTAGGGTGTACATGTACATGTTAGTTCCTACTTACTAATCCACACGATATCCACTGGTTTTGATTGTGAATTGCTACTCTATTCCCGTTATTGTTGTTTAGTGAAAGTGAAATACAGCCAAAAGACAAAAAACCATAAAACAAGGGGATGACATGAGGAGAGTGAGTTGATGGAGAAAACGAAGGTCAAAATCCTCCCCGTGTTTGTAGTTGTCTAACTCCTGCAATTTAAGGTTTTACCTTTTCAGTATAAAAAAGTTTGACGTGCCCATGAACTTCAGCTTCACTACAGACAATGCCTAAGCTTGTTTTTATCTGTATAATCCTATTTCTTACGTTTGCTTGTACTCGCTTGTTTTTTTGGACTGCTTCTCTGTAACTTTAAACTTTTCTCCCCTTTCATTGTACCGTCCAAAGCTTAGTGCACGAAACCATGGTCATTTTACCATCGGAGGAACACCCTGGTCCGCTATCTGGAAATTGAGGCTACCTCCCAAGGTCAAAGAATTTACTTGGCGTGCTTTGCGTAATGTCTTGCCCACTAAAGAGCGTTTGCTAAGCCGACGTATTCCCCTCAATGCAAGCTGTCGGTGCGGTTCTGGTCTTGAAGCTGTCAGTCATGCTCTGCTTCATTGTGTCGTTGCTAGATCCGTGTGGGATCAATGGGGTCAGGGCGGTGATTTCCTTGCCTTACCTTTTGATGAGTGCTTCACTCAATTTGTGGCTGCTTGTGATAGAGCTACTGTTGAAGAATTCTGTGTGATTGCTTGGAAACTCTGGTGGATGCGTAATCAACTGCTCTGGAACAACACGTCTTACACTGTGGATTTTATCCTTTCACAAGCTGTTGGTTTTTTACAGGACTGGCAAGCCGCTAATCTGCACCCTCCCACTTGTCCGTCGGTTGCTAATATTGATGACGCTGTTCGGTCCCCAGTGCTCTCTTGGCGCTGCTTTGTTGATGCCGCAATCTTTACCGAGCCTCGTCGAACTGGTTGTGCCGCTGTTCTTTGTGATCCGCATGGTCGTTTTGTCCAAGCTTTCTCTTCTGTTCGCGATGGTGTTCTCCTTGCGAGTCAGGCCGAGGCTGTTGCTTTACGTAACACTTTGCAATGGCTTGTCAGCACTCATCCAGGCCCCGGTATGATTTTCACCGACGCTCAATCCCTATTTCTTGCTCTTAACAGAACTGATTCGGAGGATCTTTCTGAAGTTGGTTTACTTGTTGATGAATGTAAGTTTTTGCTAGCTTCTCGTCCCGACATTCGCGTTTCTTGGATTCGTAGAACTCTTAATTCCGCCGCGCACTGTTTAGCTCGGGCTTCTTTTTCTTTTAGTTCCTTCACGATTTGGAACAACATTCCGGAGTGTATTCGGTTTCTTTTTCCTTAATTGAATCAGTAGTTTTCCCCTCAAAAAAAAAAAAAAAAAAAAATTACAAAACTCAATCAGTTAAACCCGATTCAATCATGAAAATTTTGAACGGTTTAATTTTTCAATTCGATTTACTTTAATAATTTTGTTGTTAAAAATAGATCAATAGATAATTTATTAACTAATCAATTTATTTAACTCAAGGGGTGTGGTTGAGTGGAAGAAACTCATTTATCCTTAACCAAAAGTCAGGGGTTCGATCCTTGACTTTAGATATGGAGCTGCCTTAAATCCTCAAGCTAGTTGTCCCACCCTTGAGGTGCCTACAAACCAGCGAGGGAATTAGTTACTGGATCCGCCGGTGGATACCTTAGTCTAAGACCAAAAAAAAAACTAATCAATCCATTTTTACAAATTAATAAATTAAAATTAATAAATTAATTTTCATTTGACAAATTTTTTTAATTAAACTTCAAATTATTCGATAGATGAGAACAATATATTTCGATCATATTTCAAGTTTTGTAATTTTATTCAATCTCTAACCAATTTTATGATGGTTTAATACTGATTGAATCTTTTAAACTTTAAATCTCTTGTCTTACCGGTTTAACTTAAGGTTCGGTTTTAAAAACATGTAAAAATGTTGATTTATCTTATAATTTTATTTATTTTAAATTATAAGAAAATTTTTAGAATGTTATAAATTCTAAATATAAATATAAATTAATTAATTTAAGAATAAAATATACTAATCTTCTTTATAATTTTACTAATGTTTACATTTTAAAATTATTGTGATCATAATTACTTTTATATTTTGTGAAAAGTCTAAAATGAATAGTCTTATTAAGTTGTATTATTAATAGTAGTTGATGTAGGATAGAAAAGATGCGTTCTATGCGAATAATTACCTCACAGAGGATATTGAGAATTAGTAAATTATAAAGGTGATATATGTTAAATAGATTGACTTATTGATATATTGATTTCTTATATTTATAGATCATTAGTTTATATTAAAAATATTAACATATTAATATGTAATATTAATTTATTTTATTAAAATTAAAATTATAAATAAAAATGATAATCTTATTCATCACTATTGATGCACAGTAAATAAGTGTTTAATGAAATAGTTAATTTAATATCATATTAAAATAGATAATATATAATGTATAATTAATAAATATAATAAATATGTTATTTATAATAACATAATTTATTATTAATTTATTTTAATATAACAATATATAAATATGGTAAATTAATAATTAATTTATTTAATAACATTTTTATTAAAATGACTCTATTAAATATATTTTTTAAAGTTTCTAAGGGACTGTATCTTTTTCGTAATCAGCCTTGAAGATTTGGGCCATTGGCAATGGCCTTGAAGATACGGAGCTGTGGTTTTGAGTTGGGTCGTATGCAAGATTAGTGGAAACTTTCATGTGTTGGGTCGTATGCAAGGGGATATGAACTTCTGTCCTCTCTCTTGTGTCCCAGCCCTGTTCTACTTTATCTGATCCATTTATTTATATGGACCTATATAAGTAGATGGTTGAGATAAAGTAGGACAGATAGAGGCAAGGCTGTTCCTATCATTTTATAGACCCTGGACAAAATAAAAAAAGGCCCTAATAAATCGATAATATACTTAATTTTATATATTTGGAGCTGGAAGAAGTATGTAGGTACAACCAAACTCTAACAGCTTCATAATATATCACAACGATATATAAATAGTATTATATCTGTGATAGAGGAAAAAAATAAATAGCAAAATTGAATATCTAATATTAAAAATAAAAAACAAAGAGCAAAAATATATTTAAAAAAACAGAAACTTTACCCTTAAATTATACTCAGAACTCAGAAGACAGAAACATAAAATTTTTTGCTGTTAATTTTTGAGTTGGAATACTTTAAATACATATATTGATGAAAATAAAATATTAGAAAGTAAAAATATACTTAAATATTTCAAGACTATTTATAAGCATAAGATATTAACTTATAACATTAATTTATAACGTTAATTTATAATGTTAAATAAACTTGCCTAACGTTAACTTATAACGTCAAAATTAACCAATGTTAAAATTATTTATTACTAATTCTACTTGTAGCCTACGTAACTTGCAATATTGGAACTTGCAATCTTGGAATACTTACTACTTGCAAATCTTGGAACTTGTCTAATATTTACTTTTCAAAACATTACCAACGTTAAATCAATTTTGAGTGAATTAGTTATATGCTGTGGGAGTCAAAAGCTAAAATATGAGGTTATGGACCTGCTGGCCCCTGCCTAGGGCCTGCGCTGGGGATAAAAGATCTGAGAGGGTATGGAAGATTAGTGGAAGTAGCCGGTGTTTGTTTTTGTTTATTTTTAAATTAGTTAAAAATTGTTTATTTAAATTTAAATTTTTTAGTTTTAGTTTCTTTCCGATTTTCAAAAATTAGGAAAATTATGAAAATAGCTTTTATTTCCTTTTATTTTCATAATTTTATTTACAATCAATTAATATATTTTTTAATTAAAATAAATTATCAATAAAATTATAAACAATTTAATTCAACATTATATATTTAAATTAAAATAAATTATCAATAAAATTATGATTAATTTAATTTAATTTTTATAATTAAATTTAAATTATATAAATATTTAAATAAAATTTAATTTAATAATTAAAATATATTTCAAATAAATATTAACTTATAAATAAAAATTTAAATTATTTATTTTATTAAAATAACATAATTTTATTAATAATTTGTTAATAAATATTACATAATAGATTAAATAAATTTATTTAAAATAATTAAAAAATTTATCTTTAAGTTTTATTTAATATGTAATTATTATTAATAATATTAACATTAATAATTAAACAATTTTTTTATTTTTATTAAAAAATTTAAAAAATTAAAAACGAAAACTGAGCAGAAAAAAAGAAATAAAACCAAACAACCCTTAACTGTGCACTCCGGGTGATTAACACGTTGAACGACGGCGTTTAAGTCCCAAAAAGAAGCACAAAGTTGAATTACAGGATTTAGGGGTTAGGAGATCTTCACCGCTGCGCTCTTCAAGACAGCTTTGGATTTTCTACTTTATCGATCAGGTGAGACTACTACTTCTTGGTTATGTTGCGATTCCGAGTTGCCACGTATGTTTGCTTTTCGTTTCATGTTTTTGTTTCTTTTTTTGTTGTCTAGACTGCTTCTTCTTATCCCTTGTTCTGTTCCATGAAATCTGAAACTCTCGGTTTTGGTGCTTTTCTTTGTGAAATATGTTCGAATAGCTTCTGTGTTTGTCGATAGACATTAGTGAAGTTCCTTAAGAAGTTGGTCTGATATGGGTTCTGATAGTGTTTTATGTGACGATCTGCAGTGATTAGAGATTTTGTGGCATTTGGACAATTAGCACAGGAAAATATGCTTGAAAGTGAGGCCAATCCAACAACCTTAAGCAAGTCAACTAGCTTGCCTAGGAAACGATTCTACAGAGCACGGGCACATAGCAATCCTCTAAGTGATTCTCACTTTCCTGTTCCACTCTCTCCTCGTCATGTTGATTACTCCCTTCATTACCCTCAATTCTTTCCCTCCTCTGATCGAATGGGTAATCCCAAAAGGATTCAGTTTGCAGATGTTGGTTGTGGTTTTGGAGGACTGCTGATTAGTCTCTCAACTCTTTACCCTGAAACCCTCATGATTGGGATGGAGCTTCGTGATAAGGTAACCGAATACGTGAAGGAGCGGATTTGTGCTCTCAGGGGTACGAATCCAGGCCAATATCAGAATGTTTCAGTGGTTCGGACTAACTCAATGAAATTCATTCCCAATTACTTTGAGAAAGGACAGCTGACAAAGATGTTCTTTCTGTTTCCTGATCCTCATTTCAAAGAGAAGAATCATCGCAGGCGAGTCATCAGTCCGTATTTGCTCGATGAGTATGCCTACGTTCTTGAAATTGGTGGAATTATCTACACAATTACAGATGTAGAAGAGCTTGGAGAATGGATGAAGTCTTGTTTGGAGAAACACACTTTGTTTGAAACCCTCACAGGAGAGGAACTAGAAGCAGATCCTGTTGTGAAGTTGTTAAGTACAGCAACTGAGGAAGGGCAAAAGGTTGCCAGGAATGGCGGTCAGACATTTCGAGCAGTTTATAGACGTATCCAACCATCTGTTTGATACATATGTAGGAGCAGTTTATAATCAAGTTTTGTGGGTAGGGTGTTCTTAATTTCCAGTTCTCGCATCAGTTCTATTATGTACTTTCGACATTTTCTTCCCGAGTGGTTATCAGAGTAATGCTCTGAAAGCAATCATTTTGTTAGGGCAGTGCTATAAAAGCAATCACCTTTAGCATTTTTGTACAAACTTTATTTTGATTAATAAAGTGAAAGACAATTTTCATTAATTTGATGTTCATTTATTTATAAATTGATGTCGTTTTTAAACGGAATTAATGAAATTCATGATACAAAACATAGCACGAAGGAAATTATGATAAAATCATGATAATGAGATTCTTATCATGTGTCATTATATTAGTGTTTAAATTATTCCTAATCATAAGATTAATGAGACAAGATATTGTTAATCCAAATAGACTAGTACATGTTATATTCCTTGATTAATCAAGCAGTAGATCTCATAAACTGTAAACATAAGATGTTTAGAGTTAACATGTAGATGTTTACTAAGAGTAGTAAGTACATCGGATGATCTGCTATTAAAGTGTCATATGGATGATCTATCAAATGTCAATGATTAATCTCATCATAGCAATGATGCAAATATCCTTAGACTTGAGGTACTCAAAGATATCTTGGATATTGATCATGTGCTTTGACACCATTCCTTGTTACCTCAAGATGAGGTCACTCATAGGGTGGTAATTGGGTATAGTTATTAGTATTCGAAGGTAATTGAGTAGTCAATAAATAATTCACCACTCCTGATAGAAGGAGATGATACCCACAACCTATTATCGAGGTCATTACTCGAGAGTCTCTGGCTAGAGCAATTATGTGTCATGAAGAGAGTCTTCAATGACACATAGAATAATGAGATCTCAAGACAAGAACTAACATCACTTAGACTAGATCTGACATAATCAGTCTAGTGGGAGTTGACACATAGTCATACTCTAAACCAAGTGAGGTATATGATGGTGAAGGGACGAATTGTACGGTAATTGACTATGGAAATGTTTGTAAGCTGTATAATTAACTATCGAAGAGTTCGAGTATTAATCCACTTATATTCTAGTAAATTGACATCATGAAACCCTTTATCATTTGATTAGATTAAGAGTTAATTCAAATAACCAAAATAACTAGAAACCTAAGGATCACATACATAAAAGATTGAATGAAAAACAAAGTGTGTATGACTCTCAATTAAGCAAGCCACGATCGTGGCAACTTAATGACATATGGTACATGTACACACAAATTTTTAGCTATAAAACACACTCAATAAAAAGGCTAAGGGTCCAAAAGAATTTTGAAAGTTGAGAGGAGTGATCTTGTGATTTATTCCAGCAATCTTAAGCAATTATTGCACGAGATTAATTATATGAAACTTAGTCTTGATCTAATTCTCACCAGAGTATCTATTTTAGCTCATCTTGTTTGGTGCTCTAACTACCCTTACACACCAATTTTTCTTCATCTTTGCATGCTCTCTAGAGGCCAAGGAAGGTGTTTGATGTTTGCTACATCCTAAACAAGGAGAAGATTCAAGAAAGGAGGATTATTTGCAAAGCACATATATTGTAATTTCAGTTCTTGTAATCTATTTACACAAGCATATAGATTCTGGATTTTCTGGGGATGTCAAAAGGTTGGAATTTTGGTTCCGATACTTCCACTGCCTTGCCATATATGTGATGCATGAATCTATGGCTCCCTAAAAGTGATATTTATGAATCATTTCTTACAATGGGGCATCCATAAACCCCAGAATGTGAAGTTGTTGTATCCACAATCAAATGGAGGTATATACCCTTTCAAAATTGCAGTTCTAACGCCTGCTAGATATGGCAGAAATCAAATATTGCTGGTATATGCCACCTATATACTAACTTTGATCATTCAAGTCTTGGTTTGGACCTCAGATTTAATGCTACTTCTGTCTCATTAGTCTCTATTCATTTACTTTTTGTTTCATTGACAACCCGCTGATATGATGAAATTATTGCGCTTGCGGGATTCTCCACTTTTATTGTAGAAACTAAAACAAACTGCAAAGAAAATGGACTGATCTTTAAGAACTGATGTTGAACAAGTTAATTATGAAAATCTGAGAAGTGCATCTTCAGTATCCGAAAAAACATACCCATAAGGCCATAACTATGATATGGAGCTTGAGCCGTCGAATTCCCACCAGGGTGAACGAGATGATCTACATAGGAACTTTCTCTATATCACCCGGTAGCCCTCCACCAGGGAATGTATGAAGGGTCTCTCTACTATGTTAAAATGTTCATGAAAAGTTTTCAATAAAGTTAAAACCGATAGATGTTAGTTTGCCTTGTTTCCAACGTAATTTGCTTGTTAAAAGTTAGTCTGTTAAGTAAACATACTCACTGAAACCCCTAGCAATGGATGTTTCATAGTTATTAGGCTCGTAAATTTCAAAAATAAATCAACACCATACTCGATCTCAGCTTGCACAGCAAAGATATGGTTCCTCTTCCCTCGAAAGGATTGGTGCAAGATACATTTAACTGATATTGCCCCAATAGTACATCTACAATCTCTAAGGGTGTTTGATAATAGTGGCATGAAAATAAGGTTCTTCTATTTCACAGAGACCAAAGCACAGCCCCCCAGCTCAATTAAGAAAAGGAATAATGTGCAGACACCTGAAGAGTAACAGCGAAGAAATCAGGATGTAAATGGACTTCTGATGTGCAACAATCCATGCAAAAGGCACTAATCCCGTCTGCACGAAATATAAACAACAGAACCTAACCTGTAAAAGGACTCCATCAGCAATCCGTTAGGCAGTGGGACCATAGGTAGTGTTGTTCACATACTAATGGGAAGGAAAAAAAGAACAAAAATTATTCAAGACCGCCCGCCCGCCCGCCATCTCGCACACACCCACACCCACACCCGCACGCGCATGCGCGCACAGACACACACACACACACACACACACCCCGACACACGCACACCCGCACGCACACGCGCGCGCACACACCAGGAAAGAAGAAATCCATGTCAATGCATTCTTCAGGTAGCTTAAATGCAGAAGGTATCAATTTGCTTGACAAAGGTGATGCTTCAAGATAAAAAATTACATCTCCATGTTTATGAAGCATACCTCAAAGCTTTTCCTAAAAGAAATGTATCAGTAAACAGCCTCGTCATCTTCTCTGTCTGGATGCCTTCGTTTTGCCCTACGACGTGAGTGGCTGTTGGGATTTTGTGTGGGTTTCTTTGTTTTTTTGCTGAACAGATCAGAAGAAAATCATAAACTCGACTTTTAATAAACGTTGCCAAAAAGTTAAAGGTAAAACATGTTTGTGGAAGTAAAGATTTATTAAAATATGGGAGCCATTTCTCACAAAATGATAATTCATAAGAATACTGACCAGAAAAGAGCTGAACAAATTCTAAACAAAACGATAACAGGCAAGGGTAAGAAAGCAGAGGCCTGTAAAATTCAGAAACCAAGATGTTAACATTGTATAACAGATATATTATCTTCGTCCGTAACTCAGGCAAAATAGAAAACAAAGGAGCCTACCGCAAACCAAACCAACTCTTTAGATGCAAGTGGTCTGGTCAGCTCATGCTTTTTTAATGTTTCTTCAACAGTACCTTGCATCTTATAGCAAAATTATAAAAGAAAAAGTTATTTTTCAGTATATAAAGGAAAATATTCTAGTATCAAATTCAGATCATTTGTGAGAAATTACGAAACAGAGTAATCAAATCCATGTCATTAATATGCTAATAATGATCACTGCAGAACAACAGTGTAAGAAACCCGTACTGATACCTGACGATGGTATGTGCCTGCAGATTCTAGAAAATTTCCATAAGCACGAACTACCTCTTTTGTGTACGGCTCCAATGCTGACCTAACCTTATTGACATGAGGTTTTGTGACAGTTGCAACCTGATCAATGTATGGCTCACTAAACCTTTTAGCTTCCTGTAATAATACAAGCAACTCAACTCAGAAGAATGTTAGGACAACAACCTATTCACGGGTCTGATATGCCACGGAAGATGAATTACCTGAAAGTAAGGATCAACCGCTTCATGTGCTCTAATAACATGAGGAGTTATAGCAGTTTTGGAGGCCTTGTATACTTCAATTGTTTTTGTTATAAGTGATCGCACATGCGGTTCAACATGAACTGCTATCACCAGAGATTGATCCTTGGCAGCAGGGATCCATTTCTTCAGAGAAAAGACAGAATAGATACCAGCAGCTTTTCAGAAATTTCAAAAGCATAAAGCAACAGGACAGTGATCAATTTGAATCTAGTATGAGTGCATAAAAACCATGCTTCACTCAGTTCAGAATAGTCTAGAACCACTAATCCACCCAAGGAACCAGTTAACTATGTCCTCCTTCAACATCTTGGGCTTAAAGGTCTCCCAGTTGCATAAAAAAGACTATGGAAATGGTCATACAAAATAAATTGGTCTTAACTTCTCATAAAGTAACTAAAACAGTGGAACGTGAATTAGAGAAAGGAGAAAGAAACTTACACTTTTGATTGTTTCTACATGAGGTTCAACCCACTTTTGAGCTTGGGTTGTTTTCTCCAGGACCTAAAACAAATTCCAACACCATAATATTACTATTAAATCACTTCTATGACCACAAGAAAGCTATTTTTTTGTATCATCTAGTATTCACCATCACCACACGTCTATATTTGAAAAGTAAAGGAGCTCTATGCAGAGCCCCTGACTCAGAACAAAAAAAATAAACCTTTTGTATCATCAACTCCATGGCAGGCTTTCCATGCTCATGCCAATGTGCCCGTGCCAAAGACTGCACAGTGACATATCGTCAAGCACCCAACAAGACTTTGGATAAAAGATACCAAATTTCTGCATGATATTACCTGCAACTGAAGCAGTCTGATAGCAAGCCAAGGTGGAAGCCATGCACCATGAACCTGACAATATATAGAGAGTAACAAATTCACTTCTACAATGAGCCATAACCTCAATCTCTACCGCAAGTAATTAACAAAAATGATAACAATATGCTCATGATATCTCATTGTCTGGTGAATGAATCCCAACTCATCTGTTGCTGAATTATATAAATAAGAAAAGGCACAACCAAGAACAAATTATATGCAATTTCTAGTATTATGCCTACTCTATGTGTGATTTGTAAACTTCCTTGACACCATCATATATTACCTAGATCTTTCAACATGCTAGATCATGTAGCTGAAAATGATATAAGGACATAAAATGCAATAGCTCCAGCTGGAAAACATGTAAGTAATTACCTCCATTAGGTCTTTAGTTTTTGAAGCTGCCTCAAACTTTGTCTTCATCATTTCTTCCTAATAAACAGACAATGAAGGAAAAGATACTGCAAGTGAGAACCATAATCTCACAATCAGCTTAAAACAACTTGCAAGTTAGAAAACACCTCAACATCCTTAAGAGCACGCTCGGCTTTATGAAGTTTGCTCTTTTGTTCTTGATTTGTCTTTTGAAGCTGTATAAATGTACATCGATATGGCCGAAAATTGTTCAGTCAGTGCAAATAAGAGAACAGAAATCCATAGGAACTAGCTTGTGCATATTGTTTTAGTACAATGACAACAATAAGAAAGAAATAAACTAATAATCACTGTACGCTATAAAATTAAACATAGAAAGGAAGCCAAGCACAGAACACAACCCAGAGATGAAAGGTCCTTCTGCTCTGCTTTAGAGTCATTAATTACATGCATTTTCGTTCCCTTCAGAACAGGTTAAGTTCACCTAAATTAATGCTGACATAAGAAAAAAATAATTTCTGATTGTTTCCAAATAGCCAATGCTGTCCTCGAATTAATCAGCTTATGACATATATACTTATCAAAGTCGGGCATTTTATAAGTTCTAGTAGGCTCTAGGGCTCACATTATCAATTTTTAAGAGCAAAACATCCCCTTTTTCCTCTGCTTTGCGAGCCCGAGATTCCAAAACTTCCTTCTGCTTTACCTGAGTTTCCACTTCCTTTTTAAGCTTATCAATCTGCAGAGAAAAGTTGAACAATTACAAAGGGCTCACATTTCTTCAGATTTGAGTTAAATAGATCTTTCAAAACCTGCTTCTCTAATTTGCCAGTTCTAGCATCCGCTTTCCCAACCTGCTCTGCAGAATCAAGTTTGTCTTTTTCCTGTTCCACAACAGAAATTAACTTCACTTCAAATTAAGCCAGCAAGTGAACCGAACTGAACTACACGAAATTACAATACGAGACCTGAATTGATGAGACCTCATTCTGCAACGATGCAATGGTCTCTAACTTCTCTTGAATGATCTTCTCCTTTTGCGCTATTTCCTCATCCTTGCTTTTCAGTTCTTTTGCTTTCTCAACAACTTTGGATTCTTCATCAAACAAACAGTCCCAGTACACGTCACATAATAGTAACTAAACAAGTTAACGCTTGAAAAGGAGAGGACTAAATTTGAAAAAACAAACCAAGGGTGATGATCCTAGACTTGAGTTGCTCAAGCTCGATCTCTAAAGCTGACGAATCAGCGCCGTCCGTCACGTCCATTTGCAGAGCATCGTCGGCTCTCACAGCAGTTAAAATTAGGGCAAGAAACAGAGGGAAAACCGCGAGCTTCATGGAACCAAACTACCGAAGCTCCCGGAGAAGACAAATGGACGGAGAGAGACCGTAGTCAGATGTGTGTAATGTTAAGTACTTTCGTGACGTTCTCCGGATTCTCCGAAAGATTCAAACCGTGTACATCATTCTTGTCTAAATATTCTCCTTCTCGAGAGCTAGCGAGATGTTGACACGTGTCGATGATTTCAGTCGTGGTCGCGGACATTTTACGGAATAACGACATTTTGTAGTGAACCGAAAATTACGTAGTTAAAAATAAAAGTAATTGTATAGGTATTTTAATTATTTAAAATAAGTTTCCGTTTTATATATATTTATGATTTTATTTTTAAAATTATCTTTTAATTTCTATCATATCTTAATTACAGAGTTTACACGAGTTATATTTTCAAGGCACTTCAACATATAATTAATAAAGGTATATCAAACATTTTATTAACTTTTTTAATAAGTGTGCATCCTTCTAAAACAACTTTTATTTTGGACAGGAGGGAGTACTTTTCATGCGATGATTTACTTGATAATGTTTAAAATTGACTAAATCCTTATACTAGTAAATGATATTGTCCTCGTTATTTATTATTTACGGGTTTAAATAATATTATTCTGAAAAAAATATAATTCATTTGAAATGAAATTCGAATTGATTATTTAGATTTGTATTCGATTGTAAATTTTAATCTAATCTAATCAAATTAATTAATTTTTGATTGAATCAAATACAATTAAATATTAATTATATTTAATTTAATGCTTTAAAACTAAATCAGTTCAATCGATTTAATAGGTAAAATTTTAAACAAGTTAATTTTTTAATTCAGTTTTTAACTTGTTGGATTAATTTAATTTAATAATTTTTATTATTAAAAACTAATCAATTTAAATGTCAAAAAAAACTAATCAGTTTATTTTCGTAAACTAATTAATTTTTATAGATCAAAACAAACCAATTTATCTTTATTTAATAATCTCTTTTTTAATTAAACTTTAAATAATCTCCTATTTTATCGAATTAATTTTGGGTCCAATTTTGAAAATGTTGGTGTAACCTAATTTAAATTGATTGGTGCCAAATCAGACTAACTTAAAAGTTGATATTATTGATTAATAATTTATAGCAAAATTATTTGGTTTTGTATACTAACAGCATGAGCACGTACATCACTAGAAGTCACGTAGTCGATTGGCCTAAGAACCAGAGCTGTAGAGAAAGAGACCCAAGCCCAACTAGTCTTAACACCTCGATAGTTTGGAAGAGAGGTGAGGCTAGGGACGGGCCACGTTGGGTTTGGACTTGTGGAGATATTGATTATTATTTTTTATTATTAAAAATTCCACAAGCGTTTAATTAATTAATTTTTTTGTAATATCATGTAAGTTGAATAAGTTAAATTGATAATATAATTATTAAAAATCGATACAAAGTTAATTTTACTAAAATTCAGGGTGTTATTAATATCATTTTAAAAAAATGAGGAGTTAATGTAATATAATATTTTTTTATACATCGTACTTATATGTTTTGGGTTGATTTTTTTTATTGTTTTGGTTAGTTTTAATTTAAAATTTAATTAAAATTGAAATTAGATCTATGCCATTTTAATATCATTTTATTAAAATAATATCGTTTTGATATTTAACTTATTAATTCATACTATATAGATTACAAAAAATAGATTTTTTTAATTTTTAATTTTAAATGAAACTAAAGCAGATGCTAATTCATCATTCCCAAACATATATAATAAGACATGGTCCATGAGAAAACCTGACAAGAGGACAACATCTGACGTTACTGGGACCCGCATGTATACTTGCGAATAATGCAGACCTGAATCTGATTATAATAATAACGAAGAATGTAATTATAATACATTTTTTTATCAGAGAAAAACATACAAAGTACTAAACTAATCTGAAGAGACTAATCTCAGCTGTGCCTTCAAGGAGGATCGAGTAACACCCTGAGGCTGCATGTACAAAGTTGGTAACCCTTAACTTGAAATTTACAGCAAAATTGGCGAGCCAATCGACACTCTTATTTTTCTCCTTGTAAATGTGGCGGGGTAAAATTACTCAGTTGCGATTAAGTAGCTCGTTGATTCCTAAGATGATCGGATTAAGAAACGTGGTGCGTGTAGTGGAATCGGAGAGGATATTGGACACCACTTTAGAATCCAGTTCTAATTCTACCCTACGATATCCTAGATCCCAAGCAAAATTCAATCCTGAGAATACGCCCCATAGTTCTGTAGCTACCAAGAAACACCTGCCAAGATTCTGGACAAAACCTTCGAGTTAAGTACCACCGCTGTCGCGAATAAGACCCCTTGCTATGGCCGAGCAGAATGAGTCTTTGCGCGTCTCGCTTGTGTTCAGTTTCACCCGTTCAGGAAAGGGTCTACACCAACCAATGAATTGTTCTTGCCGGGGGTCAGAGGCCAAGACTTGTTGTGCTTTGCCGATCCAACTTGTTGAATTAGTTGGACATAATCCAAAATAGTGAAAGCAGGAGAGACTGGCCAAGAGAATTGGTCATCGAAGATGGACATGTTTCTCCAAGACCATCGAAACCAGCAAGCTATATCAAAGACGAGGGACCAATCTAGACCACTGATCAATCGGTGCATTTGGAGGTTTGAGGACTCTTTTGCCTGACAGTGACAGCACTCTGCAGTCGGAGTCAGATATTACAACTGCATTATATATGATTAAAACAAAGACTTCAACTCTTTTGAACCCCCAACTAGCGTTCTTCATCATTTTGGACATGATCGTTCTATCTTCTTGTGACCCTTTTGCAATGAACATTTAGTACACTCTGGGCTCACATAAGAACCCCACATGTGATATGAACACAGAAAGTGACAAGCACATGATAGAAGTTAAAGTAGACGTCATATTTTTATTTTTATTTTTATTTTGCATGATAAATAGGCTACAGCTAGCGGCTTTTTTAATTTGGTCTTGTCCCACATGCCTGTTTCGTGGCTTTTGCTGGTTGTGAACAGCCAAGTCGCCAAAAACCTGGAGATAAGAAAGTTGAAAGAGATAGGAAGGTAAGGTAAACCAATTCAAATCATAGATTAACCATCCTTTCTCTTTCCCTTCTGGCTATAAGATTGATATTGTTTTGACGTAAGATAACTATCAGCCTTATTGTACAGTTCTGACCTCCATTACTGGTTCGTGGCCATGAATGGGTCATACCCTCCATTATTGACAGAGAAAGCATGCATTTAAGGCTATGGTTGAGTGGATAAAGTAAAAAAAAAAAAAGCACATTCTGCAATACCTTACCTGAGATACATCTGCATTTTCGGTTTTCAGCTTGCTTTGCTTGAGAAATTCTTCTGACAAGGCTTAGTTGGCCTCACTTGAGAAGAAGAGAGTAGAATGTAGCCAGGAACAACTTGCCGGGCTCATACATCATCACGGTGGTGATCATTTTGGTAAAGGCTGATGAGTTGCCGCCCGCCGGCAAGTCATCCTTGGCTGAATTACACTCTCTACCTCGTCATGCAAGGCCACCAGCCACATTCACTTGTAGCGTACATGCATGCTGTGTATTGCCTTATCGCCGATTTGTATTTATAGGTAAAAGCTTGCAGAGAATTGCAAGGTGATAAGCACAAGAGCATTTCTAGCAAGGCATTTTATCCTGAAAAAAGTAGATGATCACGCAGGTCCATTCATGGCCTCGTGGATGTGGGCCAAAAAGAGTACTACTCAGAAAAGCATCCCAACTTGCCAAATCCATCCAAACCCTTGCTCAAAATAGTAAGCAGGGTGGATCCCATTTGTCGCTAGATGCTTGGTGTCGCAGTAAAAAAATTGACAAGCAACCACCGAGCACCAAAGTCTGCGGTAAGGGATTAGTCTTCGCACGGTTGAGGGTTCGACCTCTACTTATATTGACGGAGCTAGGAATTTAAGATAAGGGGCCTAAAAATTAATTTTTTTAAATTTTAGGGGACCCAGTACACCACTGACCCTTAAATAACTTTATCTTTATATATATATATATATTTAAAATAATTTTAAAAAAAAACTTGGGGGGCCCATTGGCCCCCCAAGTCTTTACATACCTCCGTCACTGCTTATATATACAGCGGTGATAAATATTCCGTCGTAGTATTAAGCCGCTCCTAAGATACTTCGTAGGTAACCAAAAACATAAATAACCAGAAGAGTTAGGTACAAAATTCACACTTGGATTAAAAATTATGAATAATTGAGATTTTTTATAATTTATATCAAAACTTCAAATTGTGATTAGTACAAATTGTTATTATATTTTAATAGGATTATATTTGTATTATTACTTTTTTTTATAATTATAAATTACTGGAAACTCTTATGATGTGAATTAATATGTTCTTATATTAACTTTATTTATTAGTAATATATTTGGAGTCAAAATGAATTAGTGCACCTCTTAGGCACCCAAGCATCTTAATCTCCATAACTATATTCCATTGGCTATCCTTCTTTCAAAAGAAGTCAAAGAAAGGGTGTGGGAATGGAGATCTAGCAAGTGTCCAATATGGGAATATAATCTTTTGGAGAATATATGACTCTGCAGAAAGCCCTGGAAGCACCATGCATACTCCACAAGCATATGATTGAGAATTCAATTTAGTAATGTCATATCCATAAAAGTTACTGCCAAGTACAAGGATTACACTAATTTGGATTTTTTTAATATTTTATTTTATTTGTTACAAAGGATAAAAAATCAAGCCTACACACAAATATTCTAACTAGTGCAGTATTCTGCGGTACAAAGCTCCTTGCTTATCTCGGTGGATGAGTTCCATGACGATCGTCTGGGGCTCCTAGAGTATATGCAGGCCTGGGCTGGATAAAATTACGAGAAAAGCCAGACTATTGGCACACTGATTCTCTTCGCGATATACATGCTGAAATTGCACTTCTCATGCTCGGTGGATTAAACCACAGGTATCTGCCACCAAAAAATTATCCTCAGACGAAACTATATTGGAAAAGGAAAGAATGTTAATTACCTCTAGGTCCCGTTTGGTTGACGAGAAAGTAAAGTAAATTTGGAATATGATTCCTCGAAAAATAAATCTATGGAAAGTAAAGATATTCACATGTTTGAATACTTATAAGAATTCTAGCAGGAAAGTTGGGTGGATTCTTATTATAGTGTTTGGTATGCGACAATATTTTATGGAATGCAACTTAATTTGGACTTATGTTTTCAATTATATCCTTACAAACCGAATAAAAATTGAAATCGTTAAATAAGGAAAAATATGAACCTGAAGAGCAGAAATATTTAAAATTCAAATACCGGCCGATACTGAAAATTTTTAAAAATAAGGGAAATTTTAAAAAAAAATTGAAATTTCCCTCCCTCCCTCTTATCTCTCCTCCCCCCTTTTTTTCAAAGTTTTTTTTATTTCAACTTTTATAATTATTGTGATTTTTTAATTTTTTTAAATAATAATAAATATTTATTACTAATAATAATTATAAATTAAATAAAACTTACAAAGATTATTTTTATTTAAATTTATTTAAATATTTTATATAATATTTATTAATAAATATTTTATTTTTAAAAATAAATAATTTAAAAATTATTATTTATAAACTAAAATTTATTTTTATATAATTTTAATTATTAAATCAAAATTTATTTAAAATTTATATATTTTAAAGTTGTAGAGTAGAGAGAGAAGGAATGATTAAATTGGCCAGTATAATTTTTAGATTAAATTTCTGAGAAAAATAATCTAAATACCAAGGAGAGTGTTAGGATTTAGAATCCAGGGAAAGTGCTACTACTTCCCTTAAATTAGGAAAATTTTTACTTTCTTAACTACTCAAAAAACGAACCAAACGTAATAATTTAAATTTTAAAAAAAATATTAATTTCTTAACCAATAATCTATGCCAACTAAACGAGACCTTAGAGAATTCACTTCCACGACAATTCGTCTATAACCAAGCATTCATGCCGGAGGTAACTCCCGAGTATATATATATTTTTAAAGTCGAGTTAAACTTAGACTAGGCTTAGAAGAATTTCCTAGGCTTGGAAGATTTTGCCGTCCGTAGGAATTCACGGAAGGTCAATAATTTCGGCAATTTTGTTGAAGTCGTGTGATTCTTTTAACGTATTACGGGAAGGCCATAATGACCACAACTTGCAAACGGTGGGCATAGCTGTCAAGGAGAAGAAATGAGACGCATGGTAGACAAAGGCATCCACGATGAGAAAGCTGACAGTACCTGATGTTACTCTTTCTCAAAGCACCCACAATCTTATGCATGATTTCCTTGTTTCTGTTCTTTGCTTTTCACGTCATTCTCCTTTTATTACTGTCCGCCGCTTTCCCACTTGTCCTCACACAAACCCTAATTTATCAGATCGAGGCAGCCGAGCCCGACCAGGAACTAGTAACCCATCATATTTCAGGAAATGGGTTATATTATGTGTATGACACTATCGTTATCTCAGTCATTTTGGTCCAATAAGTGAATTTTTGTTCTTGGTATATGGTCCCGAGAAGGCAACACGGTCACATTTCCTTTAAAAATGACACTTAAGTGGAGACTAGATTTTTTGCCTAATATTACTCTGTCTTATTTTACCTCATAGAATCTCAGCCATTTATTTTACGAGACTCACGCGAGCTCACACGAGACCTACATAAATAAATGGCTAAGATTTATTGAACACAATAAGATACCATAATATTGGACAAAGAATCTGAACTCCCTAAGTATGTAACACTATTGAATTTGATTAATGGACGTGAAGATGATATCTACCGGTGTAGATATACCAAGTGTATCATAATTTGATACACTTGAATATGATATAAACATAATCCATGTGTAAAAGCTCATATTATGGTTTTAATATTAAACTAGTTCTGAACCCCGTGCTTTGCACGGGTTGTTGCAAAGCAAATAGTAAATTTTAATAATAAAATTGAAAGAAAAACATAAACGTAAATTTAACATATTGAATAGGTGTCAAAAAAGAACAATTACATAAATATATAAATATATATAAGGAAGTTGGAGTCAATTTACTAATTATATCATAATTAGTAAATTAATCATATATAAATTAAAATTAATTAAAAATAACAAAATATATAGGCTAATTAATCAATAAAACTAAATATTAATTAATCTATTAATTATATTAATTTTTAAAAAATTATAATTTAATAAATAAATAAATTTATTATATTATAATTATCAACAGTAAAATCAAAAATTAGCTAATTAGTTAATTAATTAATTATATCTTAAA
>JAOSBP010000003.1:28372552-28392515 GCA_027563825.1 Erythroxylum mucronatum
TTTTTTCCTTAAAAAAACGAAAACCTGTTTGGTTGAGATTTGTAATATAAAAACTGAAAACAAAAACCTGTTTGGTTTAGATTTATAATAAAAAACTGAAAACAAAAACATATTTAGTTTTATTTTTTTAATTATACTCTTATGTGTAATAATTATGATATAATACATTATATTTTTAAATTAATTAATTATCATTATAGCTAAAATTAAATATATGTAAATAAAATATTATTTAAAAATTACATATTAATTGTATATAATAAAATTACATAAATTAGAAATTATATTAAATCATTCAAATCAATAAAATACGTCCATCATCGATCAGAACATGTGAATGAATATGCTCTTATATAGTTGTAAAAATTAAAAAATATTAAAATAATTATAATTATAAAAATATAATTAAAATAGTAAATAAATATATGAATATACTTAAAAAGACATGGGTACTCAGCCCTTAAGTCATCGTCTTCCTCTATCTCTATGTCTTTAAAATCAACACAAAGATCTGATTCAAAAGTCCCATTAAAAGATGACACGAAAACTCATCAAAACGAAACCAATATAAAACCCAGAAAAGAAATAAAAATTTTAAATCTTGAACTTATGGGAGAAAGCTTTGATAACTGGCTGATAGCTTCTTGAAGAACCAGAGAGACCCAAACTCCATGTATCTGCTTCCATAGCTGAAACTGATGGGCAGATGCCGACTCCTTAACAATTAGCTCTATTTTGTCGCTGTCTCTTATTCGATTAAGTTTAATGGTTAAAGAGTGAAGAGCAGAAACCAGTTACAAGTACGGAAAATAACTAACAAGACAGATGCAGCGAATAAACCAAGAGTAGAGGAGTTTCTCCGATTCTCAAGTCAAAAGCCGACGGGGACGTGAGGCGACACATCATGACAACACCAAGGAGACATCGGTGGCGCGGCATAAGCAAAAGCAGGAGATTACCATGTGATTAAGGGAATAATGAAAAAACCAAGAAATGAAGCAATAGCACAAAAGGCAGAGAAATCGGAAGCGTGGTTTTGACGAGAAAAAAAACTTGTTTTAAAATCTTACAAAAACGTCTTTTTTACGTTTCCGTAAACTTGTTGCAGTTTTTTTATTTTTAAAAACAAGAAACGATAACAAATCTCTTCCAAACTCGTTTTAATAGATTGATTATTTTTTTTATAAAACCACAACAAAAAACGGGAAAAGAAAACGGAACCAAACAGGCTTTAATGATACCTCTATAATCATATCTTGTACTAACCATTAATTTTAATTTCATACCCATATCTTTTTTCGTATACCCTCCGACTAAGCACTCCCTTAAATTATATCATTTATACAAGTAGGTGTGGTAGATAATTAGGAATCAATTCCACTGTTTTCGTTTCCGTTTCCGTCTGCCACCTGACAACTACTATGCTGTATATCTTGTCCTTTCCCGCAACATTGGAGCTTTAGTATCGACTATCGAGCTTATACATCCACACGTGTTCCTCTCAGACAAGAGTCTAGAGATGCTGTTTGTGCGACGTAACCAACGGACTCTCTAGGATTTGAAGTTTGAATTCTGTTCGTCAAAATTTCCTGACCCTTTGGTGTTCTGCATCCGTCGGCCATCGTGAAGAACCAAACATACGTTTTACGTTTTGGGGAACTCTTCTGTTATTATATTTCTGTTTGAATTGCGGGCAGAAACATGAGTAAGATAGATGCAAACTGGATTCATGACACGCCAGTCCATTCTGATGTGGAGGCAAAACTCAGGCAGCTCTTAATTGAGCTGGGAAATGATGGTAAAATAGTTGGTGTTCAGGTCTGCACTTTTCTCTGGGTTGCTTTTGATGTTTTATTTAGTTCTAATTTCCCAAGTTTCTTAAGATTTCGTATAAGAAAATTGGCTTTTTATCTGATGATGATAAGAAAATTTCCAAGTTTCTCTTTCTTTTTTAATGCTTGTCTTAAGGTTTGTGCCTACAAAGATGGGACGGTGATAATTGATACTTCAGCGGGTGTGCTTGGTCCAGATGATCCTCGCCCTGTTCAGCCCGATACCCTTTTT
This sequence comes from Erythroxylum mucronatum, assembly GCA_027563825.1. Taxonomy (NCBI): domain Eukaryota; kingdom Viridiplantae; phylum Streptophyta; class Magnoliopsida; order Malpighiales; family Erythroxylaceae; genus Erythroxylum; species Erythroxylum mucronatum. The sequence continues at coordinate 28,374,617 of JAOSBP010000003.1, forward strand.
CCAGTCTTTTCTGTAACAAAGGGCATCACAGCAGGAATGATGCACTGGCTTGTTGACAAGGGGTACTTAAGTGTCGTATGATAATGAAGGAATTATGTGGAATAGCTTTTTTTTGATGGAATGATTGTGTTAGTTTTTGGTTTCTTTTGTTTGACAGAAAACTAGGGTTTGATCAAAATGTTGCTAGTATATGGCCAGAATTTGGAAAAAATGGAAAAGATCTCATAAAGGTATATAGAATCTTGTCATGTCTCTTCATATAATCACAAATTTGAAGACTTATAGTAAATGTAGATACCCTGTTTGTTTTTCAGGTTCATCATGTGCTAAACCACACATCTGGGCTGCACAATGGGTTTGCCCTTGCAGTTGCAGAAGGTGAAGATCGTTTGCTCATGGCTGATTGGAATGGATGCCTGAATCGAATTGTTCAATCAGTGCCTGAAACTGAACCTGGGAAGCAACAGTTGTATCATTACCAATCCTTTGGGTGGTTATGTGGTGGAATGATTGAGGTATCATCTCATTTTCTTTTGTTTCAGGATTAAAGCTACATCGTAGCAGACCTACTCTTAATATCTTTGTGTGTTAAGTCTCTCAGACACAGTTTTGGTTATGCCTTTGGAAATCCAAATTATCTTTCTGTTCTTTTGCTGAAGAGAAATCTTACCTTCTACTTTGTTGCTGCCATATAATTGGAAAAAACAGCATGCGTCAGGGAAGAAATTTCAGGAAATTCTTGAAGAAGCGATTGTTCACCCCCTGGAAATCGATGGTGAACTATATATTGGAGTTCCTCCAGGTTGGACCCAAATTCTGGAAAATTTTATACTTTGGTTGTTATTATATCCATCATCTAACCCTGGCTTTTATGTTTCTCTTCCATGACTAGGAGTGGAATCTAGACTAGCAGTTCTATCAACAGATACAGAAGATGTGAGCAAGATATCACAATCCAAATCACGTCCTGATCTCCCTTCCTCTTTTCAACCTGAAATCATTGCTGAAATAATGACCACTTTACCTTCTTTATTTAACTTGCTCCAAATTCGTCACGCCATTTTACCTGCTTCTAATGGCCATTGCTCAGCCCGTGCTCTTGCCCGATACTATGCAGCGCTTGTCGATGGAGGTGTGGTTCCGCCTTCACATTCCAATTTATCGAAGCCGCTCCTCGGTAGCCACCCTCATATTCCTGAAGAAGAGAATCAGGTTGTTACTAGTGAAAACAACACAGACTTCCATGAACGCAAGGTGGAAGGTTCCGATGATTTGAAGCATAATGACAGACTTGACAGCTCTGAAACTGGTGATGATGGTAAAGAAAGCAAATCCATCAGGGCGATGTTCAGTAATCCAAGAATTCACGAAGCATTCTTAGGTTTGGGTGAGTATGCGAACTGGGCCATGGCGGATGGAGTATTTGGATTAGGCTTTAGGAGGATGAGATTGAGGGATGGATCTCTTGTTGGGTTTGGACACGCGGGAATGGGAGGATCAACTGGTTTTTGTTACACCAAAGAGAGGCTTGCCATTGCGGTGACTGTAAACAAACTGTCATTAGGAGGTGTGACAAGAAAAATTACTGAGCTCATTTGCTCAGAGCTAAATATCCCAGTCCATGAGCATCACACAGCCATGACTGAAGAAGACAAACCTGATACAGAGTCGATTACCAAGACCATTTTGATTAATTGAAGATCTTACAGCAAGAAACATTTCAGGATTCCAAACCAAGCTACAGAGACTTTATTCCGTTCTTATACATTCCAAATTTTGGATGAAGGCGCAAGTTATTCACATAAATATTGTGTAATTTTGATTTAAGAACAGTCCTGTACTAGAAGAACCGAAGTTCTATAATTAACAGACGTCCACATATCTTTTGACACAAGACTTGTCAGACCTAACTATTCTGTTTTTCACATTTTTGCTTCTTTTATTGATTTCTTGTTGAAGTGTAGAAACTCATAAATCCTCCAGAAACATAGAAAATGGATTCATCAGGTCGATTATGATGTGGAGGCCAAACTCAGGCGACTTTAAGTTGAGCTGAAAACCGACGGTTAAATGAGTGGCATTCAGGTCTGCACTTCCTCTGAATTTGAAGTAACTTCTGATAATTTTTTAGCTTAAATCAGGGATAATATAAGAAAAACAAAACCTAAGAACTTGGATCAAAGAAAAACTTCCAGCTCAATGAACGTGTTGCTAAAATATGACTAGAATTTGGAGCAAATGAAGAAGATCTGATAAAGTCCTGTTCTAATCATAGCTTTGTTCTTATGTTTTCAGGTTCATCATGGGCCAAAGCTAAACCATACACCTGAAAACAGAATGTATCCTGGAAGACGTTTCGGGAAATCCTTCAAGAAGCAATTGTTCAACCGCTCAAAATCAATGGTGAACCATGCATAGGAATTCCTCCAGGTCTGAGGACTATACATACAGAGATAACATGATTAGGATATTCAGTAACCTGAGAATTCACGAAACATTCATTGGTGTGGATGAGTATGGAAATTTGGTCATGCCAGATGGTGATTTGGGACTTGAGTTTAAGAGGATTAGATCATGCAATGGATCCGTTTACTGGATTTGGACATTCGGGCATGAGAGGATCCACTGGTTTTTGCAATATCAGGAACAGTTTGCTCTTTCTGTAACAGTAAATCAAATGCCTCTAGGTGCTGTCACAAGAAAATTCGTTTTAACTGTTCATTGATGCTATAACGACTAATCAAACACGAGATTCATTGTACCAGTTATTAAGGGTTGGAGCTAAAAAAGATCTGGAAACTTAAAATCCATCTGAACACGATATCAGACATGATCCATCTCGGCTTGTGCTCCTACCTGAGTCGAAGTCTCAATAAGGAACAGCCTGACACAGTTGCTAACACGAACTCGAAACTTCCATGTTTAGTGACACTGAAGTTTCCTAAAGAATACAGTTTAAAGTATGAATGTATCGAGTCCCAATGTATCATTTGAAATTGATAAAATATACCTTCTTAACACACCTGGAAAACGCGGTTTCTTCAGGTTCATGTGCCCTGTCACACAGCAGGAGAATCATTTACGGTTCATTTTCTGAGATTTCCAACATCTGTATTAAAAGCTTCATCTTACTGATACATTTGGTTATATGTTTATTTCTTGGTGGAGGTGTATAATATTGGAGCACCATTTGACAAAGTATCAGGTCACTCGCATGCACGTACATTCTGAAAACTAGAAGCAACCAAATGTATTATTAATACAGAAATAATTGCATGGACAGTGCACAAACCGACCAACAGCCATTTTTATATAAGAGAACTTGCCAGCTTCACAATGTCAGATAATTCATTTCTAAGATCCAATGTGAATAATAAAATAAATCATGGAATACAGTGGCATTAAGGTTATTTGTTTCTATATGGAGGGTTTCTTTCATTAGATCCACAGTATATAATGTGTGCAAACTGGAGTAAAGCAGAAGAAGCACTTCACTGCTTGTGTTCTATGCTAATAGCAATCTCTGTGCTTTTGATTGTCTGATTTTCTTTAAGATGATGGGGATAACTGGAGTGTGCTCTAGATTGGTTGGAGATATAGCGCAAGCATTAGGAGTTCTTCCAAGGTCGAGCTCATATGGCTCCGATCCAAATCCATCATGCAAGCCACGAGATCATCATCATGATCATGAACATGACGCTGATGACTTCATTGTCAGGGCCTTGACCTCCGTTTTTGGAATGGAGAACAATGGGAATATAAAGAAGGAGAGAGCAAGGAGAGTGGCTGAGCAGCTGGGTTTGACGTACATTGAAGAAGAAGAAAAGGGCAAGCCTGGTTCTGTTAATGTGAACAGTGGGACCCCTGTTGACGACGGAGTTCCGGTGGAGGAGGTGCTTAGCAGCTTGGAAGACGGTGCCGGCCGCCATGAACTGTTGCGCCAAGCCTTCAAGATATTTGATGAGGATGGAAACGGATACATAGATGCAGTGGAGCTGAAAAGAGTGTTGCAGTGCTTGGGACTGGACAAAGGTTGGGATATTAAAGAGATTCAGAACATGTTGAGAGTTGCAGACTTGAATTTGGATGGCAAGGTTGATTTTAACGAGTTTGAATTGATGATGAGTTAAGAACATATGCAATTGTATATAATCATTCTCACCAAAAGAGATTGAGAGTTCAAATTCAATTACATAAAAGCTTATGCAGGAACTAAGCAATCAGGTTCTTGAATCTTTTCTTGTGAATAACAAGATAACTAAAACAAACATTGATACTAACTAGTGTGGAGAAACCAGAAACGAGAAAGCTAGTAACCATATCTGCATATGAACGGACAGTAAGTAGGGATGGAGATTTTTAAGGCCATATCTCTGTAACACAACTCACAGGTTCACTAGTTACAGCACTAGTATTGACATGGGCATTATTGATGTCGGCATTTCCTAATCCGAATCCAAAATTCTGACTAGAAGTAGTCAGTCCGGTGTATTGCGAATCGTCTCCGTGGACACTGATGGTTGATGAGACATTTTCCGGCCTACATAGACCATGATTATTGAAAAGTTGTGGTAAACTTAGATGGTTTTGGACAAGCTGATTCAAGTTACAAGTTACTGATCCTCGAGTAACCATGTCTTCTGCCAACTTCACCTGAAATCAAATAAGAAAATGTGAATTACCTCTAACATTCAGTGAAACAAATTCCTCACACAAACAAGCTTCAACTCTTATCAGCATTCAATTAATTGCATAAGCTGCTTCCACCTTGATTAAGAATCTCAATCATGAGAAGCTAAATCATAATTCCGATTGAAATGGGAGATTTAGGAAAGAAAAAGTGAACAGAATCGTTTGATGTATACCTTGGCCCTCAAAGCTTCAACGTCTGATTTAAGCACTCGATTATTCGTATGTGCATCAGAGTACTGTTGAGCAGCATCAGAAAGCTGTTTGAAGAGAGATGCGTTTTCTCCTGCAAGTCGTTCAACCTGAGAATCAAGAATGGAACTTTGCTCAACTCTTGTGCTTCTACCGAAGCTCCAAAACAAAGAAATTGTTAGATATGTCACATATGCTGAATTTGCTTCTTAGCGTAGTTAACATAAACAGTCAAGTTCTGATTGAACAAGTCTGTCCCAAAGGAATTGAAAACCAAATTGAATCCCCATTCAAAGATTCAAACTATCAAATCCCTCTAGTTTCGTCTCATCACGGTCATTATCAGTTGATAACTTTGATCAACTAACCAGACATTGTAAGTTCTGTGTTTGTTAGTTATACCTGAAATTCTAAATCAGCCAAATGAGCTTGTCTTCTTCTTCTTGATCGTCTGGCAGACTCCCGGTTCGAAACCATTCTACAAGGAAACAATCACATTTTCTTAACCATTGGCTTCATATCCATCTAGTACAACAGACCATATTCCCTGTCCATACCTTCTGATGCGTTTTACATCAACAGGATTGGTGCTCTGTTCACATGGACCAGCTTCTATCTCCACATCTTCGTCATCTGATTGCTCACGAGACGAACCACTTGTAGTTACCCTTGTCTGATTATCACTTCCTTTTGGGTTATTGGCCGATATTGGACTGCTAGCTGAAGAATATTTCCAGTTCATCCACATCAAATTCAGGAAATTAGTAGTCATACTAACTCAAACAATATCTATAATCCATCCCTCACAGGATTAGTTAACCTGAAAATGAATGATCATCTAGTTTTGTTGATATTTTTACTTATATGGGTATTTAAGAACCTGGGTATCGACCAATTAGTCATTACCACAAACAGACGACTGAGCATCAATTGGCACAGAAATCCTGGAGTTCTTGCCGGGGAGATTCTGACACCATAGGAAAGAGTCTGCTCCCCAAAATGAGAAACTATTCATCATCTCCTAAACAAAACAAAAATGTTTGAACAATTAACACTAACTCATATCATTCAATTAATTCAAGGGATAATTACAAAAGGGTAAATTATAAAAAAAAACTTGATTTATCTTAAATTTTATAATATTATTTTAGATTATGATATTTGGTGTCATGTGTTTACTATTTTTAACAAATTATTTATTATTTTATTAAATTATAAAACACAAAATTAATTTTAAAAAAAGTGAATACTTAACAATCAAACGACAAGTAAAAAAATTATGAAATGAGTCACAACAATAACGAAAAATTTGACACGATGAGTCACATCAGTAACAATAATAACAAACTTAACATAGATTATTTTTATAAAAATTAAAATTTTGAATATTTTAACACAATTTTTTATAATTCAACCTAGTATTACAAAATTAAGATAATTTTGAGTTTTTTATAATTTATCTGTAACAAAATTATTATTATTATTATTATTTTGACAGTAGCGGCTGTCATCATAAATAAATTTATGATTTCTAATATATATATATATAAAGTCATTAGGTTTCCAGCAATTATTGCTAGTCCTTGTCACCTCATACGACGTCGCTTTCTGATTGGCCTCAGCGATTACGTCCAACTCTATGTATATATTATATTACCGCCCTCGTGTCCTCTGTTCCTTTGCTTCTGTGCCTGTTTTGTCAGCATTTATTTACGTAGGTTTCACCGTAAATAAATGGTTTAGATATAATGGCACAAAATAAGTATAACAGCTGAAATCCTTTGGCCTCTTTTTTTTGGCCCTATCATGTCCTTTTTTGATCCAAGCTATCCATTTATGTATAGCGCCCCCTTCTTCTGGCCTTATCCTGTCCTCTTTTTGATTCAAGCCATTTATTTATGTAGGACCTACATAAATGAATAACTTGAATCAAAGGGTTGACCAAAATAAGGAGCCAGGATCTGGTCCCCATTGATAAGCCTTGTTTCGTTGATAGCTGATCAGCTAATTTTTAACTAATTGATCAGTTGTTTGATTTTATCAATAAATTAAATAATTTATTTAATTATTGGCTAATTAAATTGACTGATTTAATCCTATCAACTAAAAATTAGAAGCTGTTTACAAGCAACGGTTACAACAACCAGCTGATTACTCTTTCGTATAATGCCAAATTTGCCCATAATCTTCAATCTCACTTTTATAATAAAACTATCAATTTCTAAAAAGTGGGCACGTTTTCATAATAATAAAGTCATTTTCACTGTATTATGGCTTACCCAAATCACCATATGTAGAATATTACGTTTTTGTCCTTACGATTTATCACAAACACACACTCATATGAATGAATTATACACACAACTATTTTGTCACGTAATCAGTATTCATCAGACATACTATTTGCCACGTAATCACATACTAAGTTGAGTGAGTGATTATTGACTAACCCGAGTTTTGAAGAGATCGCCAGGCAGAACATCGCTAAAGAAGGCATCGATTTCGTTGTCTTTTTGAATCCGAGCAAAATCGTGGGTCTTGAACTCTTCTGCGGTTCTGTCGGGATCAAGGGCTGTCTCGTTGATGACCTCTTGAAGGGCAAGTTCTGAGTCGCTTCGCTTCAAGTCTCCACCTCCGCCTGGTTTCTGCTCCATTGAAAGACCCAACAGTTAGCCAAATTATGGATAACCGATTACTACACAGACAGAGAGAGAGAGTGAAGGAAGGGGGAAAAGGGAAGAGAAAGTGAAGCAAATGGAGTGATATATAGAGACGGTAGCAAGCAACTTTCGATGTATTGATTTGCCTGTGGGAGTAAAAGAATAATTATCCTAAAACAAAAGCACCTCCCTTTTCACTAAATTACAAAAATGTCACTCACTAGTCACTACTCCTCCTGTCCTCCAAGCCCAAATTTTTTTATATTTTTTTTTTGATATCATGACTTAGCTAGATTAATCTTACGTCCTGCGACCTCACCTCAAAAGTCTAAAGGATGTAAATCTGAAACTTCAAGATTTTTCAGATTCCTACGTAGCTTATATATTTTTGCATTCAAGGAGTCTTTACATACTTGATTGGTCAACTGATGATTGATCACTGGCTCCTCTCTGCTCAGCATTAAGTTCCTATCAGCCTTCGGGTTTTTTAGTAGCTCCAACTCCTACACTGCCGCTGGAAGCGAGACGTCAGTAATTGATCCGATCAAATAGTTGTACCCAAAGAGCTAGAGAATCATCAATAAGAACATGCCTATTTTTTCTCCTTTGACGTGACTCGAACTCAAGACCTCCTATAAAAAAAAGTCTTAAATAAAAAATATGAACTAAATGATCCACACCTCGTTATCCTCCAAGCCCAAATTGATTTAAAGCGAGGAGGAGGACAAGGAAGCAAATGGAGGAGGTGTTTGATTTCGACACGCACCGACCTTACGAGAAAGACACGGTTGCTTTTGTTGTGACACGCCCAACTACACCTACTTTACTTGTTTTTTTAATTATATTAACACTTTCTCTTCTTTGTAACTTTATCTTTACATGTCTTAGATGCAGACCGAGTACTAATACCCAACTTTATACATTTAACTTACATTCCATACTGCTCCACGTTGCCGCCACTATCAGAGCAATCAGGAAAAAGAAGAAGTGTACTTAGACTGCCTTTTACAGCTCCACCTATCGAAGTTTGCTTCAGTTGTAAGATAACAGCTTCAAGGCGGCTTTAAATCTCCAGTTCCTTGCCCATGTGTTTTATAGAATATCTAACCATACAATAATTAGGGCAGAGAAAATTTGTATGATTAGATGTTTTTTTTTTAACAAGAAGGAAGAAAACGAGACAAGATTTTCAGTTCAATTTTATAGTGTCTTATTCTGTCCAATGAATCTCAACTTTTTATTTATGCGAATCTCATGTACATTTATGTGGACTCTGTAATTTTTGTGGGACCCATGCAGAGCCCACGTAAATAAATTGAAGGAAATTTAATACGAAATTTCAGATTAATTTACAATTAATCAACACAAGTAATTATCGACCAAAAAAAACACAAGTAATTAACCCTAGAATTGCAACATACTATATTCAATAATTGGATGGATAAATATCTAGAAATTAGGGAAACATTGAATCCATTGTAATATTATGTGAAGCGGAGCGACAGATACGCAGAGGATTGACTACTGTTATTCCGAATTTTAATCAGCAAAAGCAGACATACAATTTTCAATTGGGCGACTGTATATAAAGGTGAGCTAGCAGTAGGGCCTCCCTGTACTTTATAACACATGGGCTAAGCCTACCCATCATAGCAGGCCCATGAACACAGCCCAATGACACGTTAAAGAGAGAATTACCATTGACATCTAATTAATCGGAGTTTGTACAAAATATTTTATTATGCTAATCCACAATTATGATAAAATTCTATTATAAATGGCCGAGATTTATTGGACAGAATAAGACACCATAAAATTGGACAAAGAATCTGGACTCGAAGAAAACAGGTTATAAGTCAAAGGAGACAAAGTATCGACATATTCTTTAGAAGGATAAATTGGCACCTAATGGGTGTAGTATCTAGATAAGTAGGGCCTATCGCAAACTGTTCTACATAGTTCGCTAGCCAGTCAACAAACCTGTTACGCTCTCTATAAATATGCCCAGGGATAACAGTCCAATTCCGAGCAAATAGTGCGATAATTCCTTGAACTATGGGATTCAATATCAGTGATCATCGCAATCGAGCCTATTTCAAGTTTGATTTGGTGATAACCGAGATGAAAAACGGAACAGAAGATTTAAAACCCTTTGAGGCACCTCGTGTGGCTAAGAAAGCTTGGTTTTACATTTGGTATGATTCAATTTGATAGGATTTTTTAAAATTTTAATTAACAATTTTTTATTTAATTAACTATGAGAAATTAAAATAATCTTTTAGAATTTATTATTAATGATTCTTTTATTCAATTAATTACGAAAATAGACTTAAATTTAACAAATTAAAATAATTTTTAAAAATTCAAATTAAAACTTAAATATGACAATTTTTAACTCATCAATTACAAAAAAACTAAACTAATTATAAAAAAAATTGAACTAAACCATCCCAAATTTTAAATACCAAAATAAGTTTAATTAAATTTAAACTCAAATTTAAAGTTTGACAATTTTTTAAACTCAATTAATTAAAAAAGAACCAAGCCAACAGCAAACAATAATAAATTTAACAGGAGTTAAAATATTTTTACTGGACTTGCCGAACCCAATAATTCTATTTTGAATTCTAAGTTTAATAAAAAATCTTATAAAGTTTGGTCGAAACGGTCAAAATTAAATTTTTTAATTTAAAATTTTTAAAAACGTCAATTTTTTTAGTTAAATCATTTTAAACAAAACTTCTTTTAGTTGTATCATTTTAAACAAAAATTTTGAACTTCAAATTAAGTCGGATCCAATAACCCAATTCAAGCAGATCAAATGACCCAATTCAAAACCCAAACTGGTAGAAAAAAGAGTTCCAACCAAAACCCAAACCCAACCCAAATCTTTTTTTAAAAAAAAAAAAAGCTACCGAAAATATTACGTAATCAGTCTAAGAAAAACCATTCCTGACATATCCTCGATAAAGATGAGGTGGCACCCTATGAGCGGAATATCAAAATAACTGCTCCCAAAATCAAAATGACATTCTTTACCACTTTTAGAGGGGCGTGTTGCTTGTTTGTTAATAATAGCTTAATTACCTGGTACCAAGAGTCCTAGCATTGGAGTAACAATGCTTCTAGAGTTGATCGGTCAGGACTCAGGACCTCTGGGTCCATACTAAGTGAAGGCAATCAATTTAGTAAAAGAAATAAACGGCAAACTTGTGTAAGTGACTAAACATAAGGATTGAACACCAGTAGTACACATCTGCACAACAAGGGAAAGGCACCTTCTAGTTTAAATAAACAAATTAGAATCACAGAGTAACATCTAATAAGTTTTGATAGTATTTAATCAGCAAAACAGGCAAAAAAACAAACAAACAAACAAACATGAGATCGTACCAATGTCCCAACTATAACATCATCATCGTCATCAAAGGTCCAACAATTTGAAATAAGTTGTAAAGCACAAGCTAAACCGTCACCGAAGGACTTTAACAAGTAGATCAGCATGAAGACAGAAATTTCAAGAAATTAGATCAGGCCATTATCTTGGCAGACCTTACAAAGAGGCTGTCCACTACCTTGCCCATGTTGGAAATGGTTTCTAAAGTGGCAGGATAAATAGCATCTGTCTTTGGATCGTCAAATATAATTAAGCATCCAGCACCTTGGTCCAATGTCCCAGCAAACTTCTTGTCCAAAATCATCTGAGACAACTTTTTCTCAACGTGATCTACAGGCAATTCAATCAGCTCAGCAATGTGAGCAATCTCCACCCTTGAGAAAGGTTCAATCAATCTGCATAGGTTCTGTTCCAGAAGTGTGTCATAAAGGGATGAAAGGTGTCTGTGCACAATTGGGTCTTCCTCCAGTTGAGCCTTGTAATTGCGTAGGGCAATCTCAAATGACTTCAATGATCTCTTAGAATGAGCATCCGCAACAGCTTTCATAGCATCCAATTCTGGCCCCACATACTGGAGACCAGCCTTTGAAGAAATTATCCCGGCCACATCATCAGCTTGGCTCACCATAATCTTGCATAGTAACATATATTTAAGACTGAAAACTGCCCTTGGATCTTCGAGAGCGTTGAAGGACTCGAATGCTTCAAAAAAATAGCTGTAAGCAGTTTTATAATCCTTCTCTTCAGCATGGAGTATTCCACTCTGTAAATCAATGGTGCCTTGCTGGGCTGGTGGTACATATATAGCATTCGCTGCTGTCCTTGCAGCTGTAAGAGCAGCCTTTGCCTTGGGTAGATTTCTCAGTGAAAAATGCAGCTTACTCTCTAACAAATCTATGTCCACAAGGAGCAACTTGTCATCTAACCGCCTCACCTCTTTTACCAAGTTTGTGATCAGCGTCAATGCTTCTGAATACTCTTTACTTTCCATCAAAAGGGAAGCAAGCCTTGCTTCAACACGTTGCCTAAGGAATGTTCGCTTTTCTGCACGAGTCCATTGCACCATTTCTCTGCAAAGGGTAATTTGGAGATCAGAAGTTCCAGGTATTTTGGCAACAGCATCTATTATTCCTCTGACAATCTTGGCAGTTTTGGCCTTAGGGATCAAGGCAAAGAAGGGTCTCAACTGAGTAAGAAGGCCACGAAGATCCTCAGCCCTATTCTCTTGCCTAAGAAAGTTGGAAAGATTTGTGATGGCCTGTTCTTTTATGCGCAGTGCTTCAGGAGATGAAGAAGGATTTTCAAGTACACGATAAAGTATTGAAATGGCTTCATTGGGATCTTTAGCTTCTAAAGCCTGAGAAATTGATTCTGTTGTTGCAGGGAGATATGAAGACGACATGGCTAACACTAGGAAGTTCAAAACCTGTAAAATAACAAACCAGGATTGTTTGATATAAAGAGATCAGGAAATTCAAAAACTTATCTTAAATTTGATGGAGGAAAATCATGAACCAAAAAACATGGCAAATGGGTTCAAAGTTGGAACTTGCTAAATCCAATTTGAACATAAAAATAAGAAAAGTTAATCCGCAACAAGGCTGGTGGAAGCCAACAACTTAACGGTAGTATGTTACAATCAAACAGCACTGCAATCCACAGCAAATATCACAAAATAATTCAGTACAAATAACAAAAGGAAGTGTTAAAAGCAGAACACAAGTATGCTTATCGAGCTACATTGAAGTCTATAATCACAAACATCAACCTCCCCACCATATACCATAAACTCTTTAAACCATCGAACAAAACACCAGAAATTTGCACAATACTTCCACATTCAACTCATTCATGACCGGATTTAGCCTCTGACAAAATTTTAAAAGAAACCCTAAATTCCATCCTCGTACAAACTAAACCAAAGAGACTGATTTTTCCAACCCAATCAACGCAATTTGGCAGACAAGGTTAAATCACACCACGGAATGCCAAAAAAGCCCATTAGCATTTCCATTACAACAACAAAAAGCAGAATCCATGACAAAGCTAAAAGAAGAAAGAATCGAATTTATCCGCAGAAACAAGAATCATAGTGATATACAAAACCCACCATAAATTTAACGTCTAGCTAAGCAAAATTCAGAGATCTAGAAGCTTCGAAAAAATTAAGAGTATGCGAAGACCAAGACAAACTAAAAAGGAAGACAAAACCCTAAATCGTGAATCGAAAAGAATCAAACCTTGAAATAACACTCTTAAACAGCCTGCTATTGAGACAACCTCAGGAGGAGAAGTAAATATTAGCTACCTACCTTGAGGAAGACGAAAGGAGCTCAAGTCCTCCTCTACCGAGAAATAAAATAGGTTATTCGGTTATTAATTTATTATATTTTTTAGAATTAAAATTTTTGTTTGGGCCTAAGTTATTCGGTTCTTTTTTACATGAAGCCCATCAAAGGCCCACCAGAATTTTATAAGTCATGCTTGAATATGGATATGATTTATTTGGACAAACCTATTTTCTTGCTAGATTGTGATGCAAATGGAGAGAATTCAACTCCAAAATTTAATGTTAATGTAACTGAAGAGTGAATTTCTTGGATTTCTAAGACCAAAATTTGATGATCTAATTAATAATGGTGAAAATGGCCTGTTCTGATTTAATATGGCTCGGTCCAAAATCAATAAGTTCGATTCGAGTTGATCAGACTTAAAGTTGAGGTTTGAGGTTGAAGGTTTTTTCAACTTCAAACTTCAACTTAGACTGGGGCTCGAATTATATAAGATGACGTCAAAATAAATTTAATCAAGCTTTAAACGACTCAAATCTAAAATTCTATATTTATTCAGATCTAAAACTTCAAACCCCAAATTCAAATTCGACTTGAACTATTTTTATCCTTACCTCAAACTTGTTGATTGAAAGGACACAAAATTACTTTAAAAGGTGAGTTCAGGCTGAATTGTTGTTGTTGAGGTTGGGACTGGGGCTGAGGCCCAGCCCGAGGTAGCGAGTCCGAGCTCGAGCCTAGGCCTGAGCCGCATTTGACCCTACCTAATATGTTTTATAAATAAAAAATATAAAAATGACATCGTTTTACTTATATGTATTGGCCCATTGACTTCGAGGTGGGCCAGACCGAAATGCTATCTCTACTTTTTCCTATTCATTTCATCAAATTTAAGAGTTCTCAGACTTAAACGTTTCTTTTATGTAAAAGAAAATTCGGATGAACTTCAAACCATCATTTCATTGTTTGATATAATTAGGCAACAAAAATAAATCTTTGGTAAGTTTGTAAGAAACAAATATTAATAAATAATTTAATAAGCTAAGTATTGAATTAATTTTGACAATATTTAATTTGTTAATTTAAAGTTACTTTAAAATTTTAATTCCAATTGTTCGAATTAAAAACATGTTAAAACACTTTTTCCTATAAAATGGTGTATTTTAAGACGTGAAATAGAGAAAAAATAATTAATTGAATTAAAAACTTATTAAACTTAAATTTAAATGTCATCAATTTTAAATATTTTAAAAAAATAAGTTTCTCTTTGGGTTTTCTCTTCTGCTTTATGCACGTACCCTGTGCGTTATGCATAACTCAACCCTACAATGATCTAATCTCATCTCTCTTCTTCATTTTATTTTTTCTTTATTCTCTTTCTTTTCTTTTCTGATTTCTGTTGGTGGTGTTATGGAAGACCACTTTTCATCTTTAGCCTTGTCTGATGAAGAAGATGATTGTATTAAAATTGTTGGTCCTAGCCAATCTCAGGCTGTCATTTTTCAATTCTGCATGGTGGGCATGTTTATGACATACAGTAAGATTCACTTCAAGTCTATGCGGAACACGTTAGCCGATATTTGGCATCCCTTGGGAGGGGTGGATATTAGCGATCTGGGAGCTAAGCGTTATCTGTTTGTTTTTTCAATCAAGTTGATTTGGATCGGGTTTAGGAGGGTTCTCCTTGGGTTTTTAATAACCACTTGCTGGTGTGGAAGAAGATAGGTGAAAAGGATGATCCGTTGTTAGTCCCATTGACCCATTCTCCTTATTGGGTTCAAGTGCATAATTTCCAATTGGGTTTTATGTCCCAGGAGATGGCGAAGCTATTGGATAATTTTGTTAGGGGATTTCTGGAATATGATGCAAAAGTTTTCCAAGATTATGATAAGGAGTTATACGTGAGACTACGGGTGTTGATAGATATCAGGAAGCCCTTGAAAAGAAGAAAACGGTTAACGGAAGATAACGGTGATATGTTCTATGTGAAGTTCCGATATGAAAAGCTCAAAATGTTTTGTTATTTGTGTGAAATTATAAAAAGCCAGAGGAACTAATTCCAGCATGGGATGAATCTCTTTGAGCATTGCCTTACCGGAGGAGACAACCGACCAGCAATTGGATCTGTAATATGAAAAGCACAGAATCTGGCGGTAATGACGGAATTTCAAACAGGGCAGTAAATGAGAATCGACCGGCTTTTATGGCAAGGGATTTTCGTAAGAATTTGTTTAGTGGTCAACTAGGGAGCATCCCACCTAGTCAAAGAAATAGTATGGACTACGAGGGAGGATTAAGTGAAAATGACCCTCTAAACAAACCCAAAGACATCAAAAAACGGCAGCGTATTACTAGAATCTTAGCTCACGCAGTTTCCATGAACAATAAGGATTCTACATCGAGCTATATCTCAGTTCTTTCATCGACTGGGCATAATGAAACCACTGATCCTGTGAAACGGGATAGTCGACGACAATGAGTATCTTAAGCTGGAATTGCCGGGGGTTAGGTAACCCTAGCACGGTACGGGCACTTAGTGATCTCCTTTTTAGCTAATAGACCTATGATTGTTTTTCTTATGGAGACACTAGTGCAGCATAATAAAATGGAGGAGGTTTGTCGTTTGGTTCGCTATGATAATTGTTTTACAGTGAATTTTATTGGTAGGAGTGGGGGTTTATGTTTATTATGGAAGAATGAAGTTGATGTGTTTGGGGGTTTTTTCAAGTAATTTTATTGATGCTACTGTGATTTTCCATAATAATAGTTGGCAATTGACTGGTTATTACGACTTTCTTGAGAGTTCTAGATGTCATGCTTTATGAGATTTGCTTCGTGATTTGTCAAGCAGAGACTCAAGGCCTTGGTTGTGCTTAGGAGATTTTAACGACTTATTGACGGAAGAACATAAGTTGGGTGGTGCTGCTGTTCAGAGACATTTCATCAACGATTTTACCGATGCTATTTTAGATTGTGGGCTGAGCGATGTTCCTTGGGAATGGTATCAATATATGTAAAAAAAGAATAGGGATAATGTGGTGGTTTGTTGCGAAAAATTGGATAGACCAATGGCATCTTTACCCTGGTCATCCCTTTTCCTTAATGTTGTCTCTAAGTCTGTTGTAGCCCCAGTTTCTGATCACTCTCTAATTTTGGTTTAATTGAATGGAAGGCCAGCAGGTGCAAAATATAGGAAGTTTTGGTTTGATAACAGTTTGCTGGGGGACTCTGGTTTGGAACAGGTAATCAAAAATTCATGGAATCTTATCTCTGCTATTGATTTTATGAGAAGTTGTGATGCGTGTATAGAAGAGATTAAACGTTGGGGCAGAGAGCATAATTCTACGTTCTGGAAAAAACGGAAACAGTTACAGTCATTGTTGGAGGAGGCGAGGGATGTGTTTGACGATAGGAAGGTTCAGAGGCTTCGAAAAGAGTGGAATGTTATTTTGTACAAAGAAGAGTGCAAGAACCGATAGAATGCTAAGCAAAGGTGGTTGTTAAATGGTGATAGGAACTCAAAGTTTTTCCATGCAACAGTTCGTGCCTGTAAAAAGAAAGTTTCGATTGAAAGGTTACAAAAAGAAGATGGAAGAGTGGTTACTGTTAGAGCTGAGTTAGAGAAGAGGAAATTAAAGATTATTTTGGGAAGATTTTTGAAGGAGGGATCTCAAATGGTGAAGACATTCCCAATCTGGTGTGACCCAAAATAGGAGGGGCTCAAAATAATATGCTTACTGCTTCAGTGACTCTAAATGAAGTGACAATAGTGGTGTTTGATATAAAGTCGGATAAATCACCGGGACTGGATGGACTTAATCTAGTTTTTTATCAAAAATATTGGCATGTGATAGGAGAGGATGTGTGGAAAGCTTGCAAACTGTGGTTGGATGCAGGTACTTTTCCGAATACTTTAACCGATACTCATATTATTTTATTCCTAAGTATGCTCATCCTTTAAGCTTGAAAGACTATAGGCCTATTTTATTGTGTAATGTGCTTTACAAAATAGTAGCTAAAATTTTAGCTAATAGGCTTAAAGTTTTGTTGTATAATTTGATTGATGAGAGTCAGTCGGCATTTGTCCCTAGGAGGTTGATCTCTGATAATGTGGCAATTGTGTTTGAGTTGCTTCATAGTATTAAAGGTTGGAAAAATAATAAAAGAGGGCCTTATGCTTTGAAAATTGATATTTCTAAAACCTATGATAGAGTTAATTGGGACTTCTTGCAAAATATGATGATTTGATTGGGTTTTTCGAGTAACTGGGTGGACTGGATTAAGATGTGCGTGAAAATGTCAAATATTTTGTTTTACTGAATGGGGACGAGGTTGAGCCTATTATTCTGGGTAGAGGATTAAGGCAGGGGTGTCCATTATCTCTTTATTTATTCTAGTTATGTGCGGAAGGCCTTTTTCTCTTGTTTCATGAGGCTAGTAAGGTGGGGTTGTTGAAGGGTGTTAAAGCTGGACGTGATTGTCCTAGTGTCACTCATATCCTTTTTGCGGATGACTCCTTCTTCTTTTTTGAGGGATCAGTGGTGAATGTCGTTGCTGTTAGAGATATTTTGCTGAAATATGAAAGGACTTCTAGGCAGTCTATCAATTTTACTAAGTCGGGAATTTTCTATAGTCCCAATCTTAGTAGAGAAGTTACAGAAGGTATCTCT
>JAOSBP010000003.1:28410681-28425005 GCA_027563825.1 Erythroxylum mucronatum
CCCCCCCCCCCAAAAAAAAAAAGAGTTAGAAAGGTTCTTCACTTTTTCACGTCTTGTTTGGTTAGCAAGACAATTAGAGGGATCGAGAATGACGACTGAGGAGAGTAACGGAGTATCGGCGGCGTCAAGGAGGCACCTAGTGTTCGCTTACTATGTCACTGGTCATGGTTTCGGCCACGCCACTCGTGTCGTTGAGGTCCTGTCCTTTTGATCTCTTCTTTTCCTTTTAACTTTCGATCACTTTTCTGCTTGTCGGGTTTTTCAAATGCGCCCATCACCGTTTCCTGTTTACTGGATTCGGGTTTAGATAATGTCTGCTGTTGGTTATTTATCAAAAAAAAAATGTCTGCTGTTGGTTTCTTTGATCCTTTTCGTTGTTTTGCGAGCATCGCGTGATTTTCTGCCGTGTTTCTTTGTTTTGAGTGTGTGTGTGTGCAATGTGTGCGGTCGGTGATGAAGGTTACTGGAAATTTAGACGTTGAAGAATATTGATGGTGTATGCAGGTTGCTAGGCACCTGATTCTTGCTGGCCATGACGTGCACGTAGTCACTGGTGCACCTGACTTTGTTTTTACATCCGTAATTGACTCACCTAGGCTCTTCATTCGCAAGGTAGCTTACTCTTTCTCGCTTGCTTTCACCCGTAAATTGTTTGTTGTTCTTGCATTCACTGTGAAGTTCGGTGATTGTTGGTACCAGAATGTGGTCGAAATGAGGAAATTTGATAACTCCTGCTTTCAGTAATGATTATCAGATTTTTAAAATATTATCAACTCACCGACGTTCAATTCTTAGGTGCTCTTGGATTGTGGAGCAGTTCAGGCTGATGCGTTGACTGTGGATCGTCTTGCGTCATTGGAGAAGGTAGTTTTCTTATTTCCTTTTAAGTGAAAAAATTTAGAATCTTTAAAAACTTCGGCTCTCAATTTTAATTTCTGGTTGGTTTTGACTGGATTCTTTCCCCTGTTGTTAGTAGTTTCCACTGTTTTGAATTGTTTCTTTCTTTCTTTGTGTTAGTATTCAGAGACAGCAGTCAAACCTCGCGAATCTATTTTGGCAACAGAAATCAAGTGGCTTACCTCCATCAGAGCTGACTTAGTGGTACTTATAGTCTTGTTTTATAATTTGATTTTGTTCTTAGATGCTGAAAACATGTTTGTGAATTCTTTTCGATATATGCATCATCACAGGTGTCAGATGTTGTTCCTGTGGCATGTCGTGCAGCGGCTGATGCAGGAATTCGATCCGTTTGTGTGACCAACTTCAGGTGACTTTTTATGAGTCCATCTATTTCATCTTGCTAAGCTTCTGCTTTTGATCTCTTGAAATTCTAGACTTTGGTTATCTTTTAACCTGACGAATATCAGTCATCATCACATATTTTCCTGCAGAGATTGTAGGTTTTTAAAATATCAGTATTAAAGATTAAATGATTGCATGTCTGGACCTCCAACCAGTTGAATTTGAGTTGCTTGATTCAAAAGCATGCTTTATTTGTTTCTTGTTTATAATTTTTCCTCCTGCTTTAAAACAATACTTTATCTGTGGAGGGGTGACCTTGTAGTTTGCTATCCCTTAGGCTTCAGATTTGGTTATAATGTATATGGTTACTTGATCCACCTCCATGATTTTCCTTTCAATTAGTAATTTAACTTTAAATTTTGTGAAACGTTCGATTTTATGCAGTTGGGACTTTATATATGCAGAATATGTAATGGCAGCTGGTCGCCATCATCGTTCAACAGTGTGGCAGGTGATCTACAGCTTCACCTTATATAGCCATAATTCCTTGTAGTAATGATCTTCTAATTGGTGACTGTCAATTTCATTGGGGAGACTAGTACCGGTCTCTCTTTATACCTTGCTATGTTATCTTTTGTTAGGTGAACATTAGAACTCGGTTTCAAGCCAGTTAGTGATAAAGTGATATTTGTTTACAAAATTTTGGTAGATGTCCTGAATTTTTGCTATTCTGGAATATAGAATTTACCTATGTTCTTTTATTTTTGTATATCGGAAAGCATAATCATCTATAACCTTATTCGTCATTTGTACCTCTGTTATTTGCTGTGGTTAGTCTGCTGTTATCATGCCAAACTTTTACATGCTGCTGAATTCACGCAGATAGCAGAGGATTATTCTCACTGTGAGTTCCTTATCCGTCTTCCAGGGTATTGCCCAAGTATGTTGGCTCTTATACTGCCTAATTATTTTGTTCTTTTTCTCAATTTCCATGTTATTTGTCTAATTATTAGTTTATTTGAATCCTGTTCTTTCTGCAGTGCCTGCTTTTCGCGATGTTATTGATGTGCCTCTAGTTGTGAGAAGGCTT
Source organism: Erythroxylum mucronatum (assembly GCA_027563825.1). Lineage (NCBI taxonomy): Eukaryota > Viridiplantae > Streptophyta > Magnoliopsida > Malpighiales > Erythroxylaceae > Erythroxylum > Erythroxylum mucronatum. Next base: position 28,413,014 of record JAOSBP010000003.1, read on the forward strand.
CATAAATCCCGGGAGGAGGTTTGACATCGGAAACTATGTTGAACCCTTCAGTGATATCACATTGATCTTGGTTTAATTGTTTGAATCTTCTCATTGAAGGTAAGGAAAGAATTGGGTATTAGAAATGATGTGAAGCTCGTAATCCTGAACTTTGGTGGACAGGTAAAGACACCAAATCTTATACCGGATTAGATCTACTGACAATTGTTTCATTGACTTTGTTTCTTGTGAATAGTTGAGTCCAGAAATTGTATGATTTTGGTCCTTTGATATGCATTGAAATTAATCCTTTGTATGCTGGTAAGATAAGTTCTGCTTACCTTTCTTTTCTTTGTTGTAACTTTGAGTTTTTTTTATCATATGCAGCCATCTGGCTGGAAGTTGAAGGAAGAGTATTTGCCTCCTGGTTGGCTGTGCCTGGTATTTTTCACAGAATAATCCAACTGTTTAATTTCACTTGATAATGAAAGCTCAGTCACGCTTTGGATTTCTTTTCAGGTTTGTGGTGCTTCCAACACGGAGGAATTTCCCCCAAACTTCATCAAACTTCAAAAGGATGCCTATACTCCTGATGTTATGGCAGCATCTGATTGCATGCTTGGTTTGTATTTCATTTTACTATAGCTTCTTAAAATCGATTGCTGGGATCTATAAGATGATGTGTGTGTGTGATTCCAGGAAAAATTGGATATGGAACTGTCAGTGAAGCCCTGGCTTATAAGCTGCCATTTGTCTTTGTTCGAAGAGATTACTTTAATGAGGAACCCTTTTTGAGAAATATGCTTGAGGTGCAATTACATAATGACCATTATCGTCATCTTATTCTCATCTTTTCTGTGTCTTTCACTCCCTCTTCTTTGCCTCTCCCTTCCCTTTCTGCAAAATTTTGGGTTATCTAATTTTTCTGATAATTGCTCTACTATGTTTTCAATAGTATTATCAAAGTGGTGTTGAGATGATTAGGCGAGATTTACTCACTGGTCACTGGAAACCTTACTTGGAACGTGCAGTTAGCCTGAAACCATGTTATGAAGGAGGCATAAATGGTGGTGAGGTATTGTCCTTTTTCATGCATAAAAAAAATTGAAATATGATCTTAATATAATACTTAAGTGTTTATTCCAAATATTTCACTGGTCATGAAACAATTTACAATTTATTTGTGAAAAATATGTTTCCTTCATCACTGATGAACTATTATGATCAAGTTCCAAGAATATGATAATTGTTATTTAGCAAGCCTGCTTGCAACCTATTTTGTCTCTGGAGTATATCTTTCAGTTTCCAAAAGTTCCTATTGCTTATATTGTTGACATAATTGCAATTTTGAAATTATAGGTGGCAGCTCACATCTTGCAGGAGACAGCAATTGGCAAGAACTATGCTGCGGATAAGGTAAGAAAAATTATGATATCCTGCAATTCATGTTATATTAGTTTTATGACCATGAATATTGTTGAGGTGATCTTCAAACAAAACTAGTCAGAACAAGTGACTTCTCCAAATTTGGATCCTTTTTCTCTAATTAAGTTCTTCCGGGAGTTAGGAATCCATCATTCCATTTCACGATTTTGTTTAAATCGGAATTTTCCCTTACTTATTCTGTGTTTTGTTTCCACTCTCTATCTCTACATCTCCTCTCCTTCCACATTCATTTTTCACCTGTGTCATAAGTGCTGAGAATTGAGATCCTTCTTAATTGTCAAGATTATTTTGCCATCTCGTTTGTAAGTCACATATCTGATTTTTGGTATGAGGTAATGGACTGCAATCGAATTGAGGATGAGATGGAATGAGGGATGTGATGTAATAGAATGCACAACCAAACAAAGCAACTAATGGTGTATTTTAATCACTCCCAATTCCCATTCACCTGTGCTCACATCATCTTAGGGATTACAGTTGGGAACCTATTTATTTAAATAATAATTTTTTTTCTGTAACTAGCTTGTGTATGTGTACTCCAGATGATGTTAAAACTGTTATTTTCATAATCAACATGTAGTTTAGTGGAGCTAGAAGATTAAGAGATGCTATAGTTCTTGGGTATCAACTGCAAAGGGCCCCTGGGCGAGACATCAGCATTCCTGATTGGTATGCAAGTGCTGAAAATGAGCTTAACAAATCCACAGGATTGCCTACTCTTCAGACGAATGAGAATGGATCTGTTCTGAGCTCGTGAGTTTCATCCTCCTTTGTGTCCATGAGGAAATGTTGGTTTTATGTTAATTGACAGCCTTTTACAAATTTTTCTTTAGATGGATTGAAGATTTTGAGATTGTTCATGGAGATTTTCAAGGTCTTTCTGATACAATGAGTTTCCTAAAGAGCCTGGCAGATCTTGAAACCATACATCACTCTGAAAATGGAACTGAGAAACACCAAATGCGGGAGCACAAAGCTGCCGTTACACTCTTCAATTGGGAGGTCATTTTACTCGAATGTTTTCTTCTTAAGCTGTCGAATCCTTTTTGTCTGCTTCTCAATTATGTTTCTTATCAATAGCAATTATTCATTTACCAGTTGCTGTAAGGATTTTTAGGTTATTCAAACTAGGACCATATTCAAAACCTCCACTTCATAGCTTCACTATGAGTTCTACTTCATCTTGGCGGTCACAATTTTTTATTTTCTATCTTGATTTGTTATGAACAGTCTCATATGCTACAGGTTGTTTTTTACAGGAAGATGTCTATGTGACGAGGGCTCCTGGAAGGCTTGATGTTATGGGAGGGATTGCCGACTATTCAGGAAGTCTTGTTCTGCAGGTTAGGTTTTTGCTGGTAGCAGTTTTGTTGTTACTGAAATTTTGGATTCCTTTTTATCTATTTTCAACCGATTTTGCTTCTTAATACATGCCTCTAAAACTGTGGATCATTTCACAAACTTGTGCATGCACAATTCACTTATCAACATGCCCTACAGAGACTCTGCTGGTCCCTACTATATAGACTGTTTATATGTCCCCTTCTCTGACTTTTCTGTTTCTGCTTCTGTCTTTATCCATGTATTTGTTTGTTTGTTATTTTGGGGGCTAGTAGAAAGCAAAGATTGATGTCAAATAATTTATTTTCCATGATTTCCAAAAGCTTGGCGCTGACTGAAAATATTTCTTCCTATAGTATGTCACAATGAGGTGCTCCACTCAATTTGTTTTATTTTGCTATGCTCTAGAGCTCACTCTTATTGTTCAAGTTTTCCGGCATGTTTTACACAGTTAATTGATTGATGTGCTTTTCCTCTTTTCTCTTTTTCCTTTCTAAGATGCCCATAAGAGAAGCTTGCCATGTTGCTGTGCAAAGGAATCATCCTAGCAAGCATAGGCTATGGAAACATGCCCAGGCTCGTCAAAATGCAAAAGGTCAAGGGCCTACCCCTGTTCTGCAAATTGTAAGTGCATTCATCACACCTACAACAAATTAGCGTTCATGTATTTGGCTTGTTGGACATCACCTTATCATGTTGGGTTAAAGACAAATTATTGTTCAAGATTCACTTTCTTTAAAACTTTTACGCAAAATGTGAGGGTAGGGGGCAGTCTTAATTTTTTGTTCTAATCTGACTATATATATATATATATACGCACACTAATTCTGATTTCACCAGGTATCATATGGTTCAGAACTTAGCAACCGTGGACCAACTTTTGACATGGATTTGTCTGATTTTATGGATGGGGAGCAGCCTATGTCATATGATAAGGCAAAGAAATATTTTTCTCAAGATCCATCACAGAAGTATGTAACTTTCTTCTTCCCGGCTATCACAGTAAAGTCTATCTTTTAACTAATGTGATACTTTCCAGGTGGGCAGCTTATGTTGCAGGAACTATTCTTGTTTTGATGAGAGAACTAGGTGTCCGCTTTGAAGATAGTATCAGCTTGCTGGTATAAGTTGCAATGACCCAACTTCAAACTTTTTTCTGGTGTTATGTCGTTATGTTTACGCTCTTATTTGTTGGGTTATTCATGACTATAATGCTTTGCAATACTGATATGACCTCTTTTTACTTTGCCTCTGCTATTGGCTTAATTTGCACAAGAAAAAGACAACTGAAATTGACTGAGATTTGTGGAAATATTTTGCACTTTTTGCAATTTATGAAGATGATAAGGCTTTACTTTCATCTCTCTATTCTAACAGCCTTTTCGAAGCCATTGCTAACATCCAGAATTATCAACTTAAAATACAAAAATTGTAGGTTTCTTCTGCAGTTCCTGAAGGCAAAGGTGTATCATCTTCAGCCTCTGTGGAGGTTGCTAGCATGTCTGCAATAGCTGCTGCCCACGGTAATTATTATCTTGGCTCTTTGTGTGTTAACAAAATTGCACCTCGATTTTGTTTTGTTTATATAGGTTATGTGCTTCCCATTTTTTATCATCTCTCAAAGGAAAGGTTTATTGTCTTAATTTGTTTGGGAATGGAACGAGTTATATTTCATTATAAATGACGCTAGGCAGAGTTCTGCAATAATTGTAGCTTTCTGAGTGGTTGAGTTTCTTTTAATTGTAGTATTAGACACATTCTCCCGCTGATCTTGGTTCTCTTTGTTTAGTTAAGCAAGTTTGATCTTTGAAAATTTTGACTTAAAGTTCAACTTCTACTTTTACTTTACAGGATTGAGTATCAGTCCAAGAGATATAGCCTTGCTCTGTCAAAAGGTTTTATTGACTCAGCCTTTGATTGTTTTTCCTTTTATTGCATGACTCCTACCAATACACTGCTCGCTTTACTAAACTGAAATGCTTCTTAGGTGGAGAATCATGTTGTTGGAGCCCCATGTGGTGTAATGGATCAGATGACATCAGCATGTGGTGAGGCCAACAAACTTCTTGCAATGGTGTGCCAGGTACTTCTAGTTATTAGACCTTTACTAAGGTTGTGGAGAAGACAAAATTATGCTCACTAGCCTGCTTTTTCTCCATGCAGCCTGCTGAGGTTCTTGGACTTGTGGAAATTCCTAGCCATATTCGATTCTGGGGAATTGACTCTGGAATACGGCATAGGTACTCTTTGAATGCCTTGTTCTCGTGTCCCTTTTGAGTGTTCACTCCATCGTATAAATAGGCATTTGGATTTAGTATTCTCATCTTTCATCTTTCTTGCCTGTTTCTCTGAAGTTTTTACTGAAACAAATTCAGATTGTCTCACTTTGACTTGATTAATCACTCCTTGCTTTTGTAATGGAAAAAATTATTCCTGTCAACCAAATCTATGTCGACCATTTTCCCAGATGAGATGTGTAAAGAACTAGAATGGGCTTATTAACTCGGGTTCAACTCATCTATTTATGATAGAAGGGAATACAAGCTTATTAACTTTGCATCCCATGCTTGAATTGTATAAGCATTTATCTTCTTCGGCCTTTATCCATATTTCACGTTCTCCAGGCATTAATAAGTTGAGATTTTGGTTTCAAAGTGTCGGTGGTGCAGACTATGGATCTGTCAGAATAGGTGCCTTCATGGGCCGGGAAATAATCAAATCTACGGCCTCCATTGTGTCTGCTAATGGATCAATGCCTGATGACTTGAACAATGACGGAGTTGAACTATTGAAAACTGAAGCTTCATTAGATTACTTGTGCAATTTGTCACCCCACAGGTAAGCCACCGTAGTAGTGCTGCACTGGTAGTTAACACTCTCATTCATTTGTTTAGTGATAAGATCATCAATTTTAAAGGTGGAGATGGACAGTAATTTCTGTATTATTATTATTCACAGATTTGAAGCTCTTTACTCCAATGCACTTCCTGATTCCATGCTTGGTGGGACATTTGTGGACAAGTATGCTGATCATAAGGATCCTGTCACAGTGATTGATCAGACTCGTACATATGGGGTGAAAGCAGCCGCTAAACATCCTATCTATGAAAATTTTCGGGTCAAGGTCAGTACGTTTACATTACTCACAGTGTCCTTGACCAGAAAATTCTGAAACTTTTTGTGATTAGTACTAGCTAGAGCTGTGGTCTTATTTAGCATTCATATGTTTAAACATTAGTGACTCATTTCTGGAACTTGATATTAGGCTTTCAAGGCATTGTTAACATCATCTTCTTCAGATGAGCAGCTTACTGCTCTTGGAGAACTATTGTATCAGGTATGCCCTAATTTTTGTCATTTCTTTGATTATCTCCTAGCAATCTAGATAACCTTTTGTAATTCTGGCAGAAATTTTTGGATAACCATATCAATTGTCTGCTACTCTCTACTCCACAACAGAATCACGAACCAACACAAGCACGGATATTGTGTTTGTGTTGCCTTTCCTACATATAGAAGTTTTCAATCGTAGATTGGATTAACCTGAATCTGCAATCCTTAGTTAATGCTATTAAATTTCTCAAAGATTGGAATCAAGAACTAATCGATGGTTAGAAACTTGGGAAAAAGACTACTATCAAGTTGTTGATATATGTACAAACTTCTTTCAGTGTCACTACAGCTACAGTGCTTGTGGACTTGGCTCCGACGGGACAGATAGGCTTGTACGATTGGTGCAGGAAATCCAGCATAGCAAACTGTCTACAGCTGAAGATGGAACTCTGTATGGAGCAAAAATTACAGGCGGAGGTTCCGGTGGAACAGTTTGTGTGGTTGGTAAAAATTGCCTACGGAGCAGCCAACAAATTCTAGAGGTAATTTACTGTTCTTCCTTCCGTTTTGGCTTCCGCTTTGCACATCTGTGACGGCTTATATTATAAAGTTAGCACACGGCTGTGGATTGGCATTTGAAACTACTATATTCTACTAGGCTTTTTACAGATTTTGCATTGGAACTACTAAAATGCTATCATGTAGTGATTTATCCTGCCCGATGTCTTCTTTTCTTGTTAATGAATTTCAGTCTATGCATGCAATTTTAACGTCTGAATGTTCCTAACCTGACAATCTCTCTTCTGAACATGACAGATTCAGCAGAGATACAAGAATGCAACTGGCTATTTGCCATTTATTTTCGAGGGTTCATCACCTGGCGCTGGGAAGTTTGGTCATTTGAGAATCCGCAGGCGCATCTCCCCAAATTAATATTTTCATTCTTTAAGCAACAAGTCAGAGAATAGCCTTTTCTATTTATATTGTAAGCCGAATAAACTCACTTTTTTATTACCCATTTATAATGATTCTCAGTTTATTAACTTACACAACGATGCCTAGTTACTTGCAAACACTTGCAGTTTATGACTTACAGCAATCATACCCTACTGTACCAACTACATAATAAATAGGTTAGCTCTAAACAGATTCGCAATGGGAAAAATTATCAGCTATTTCATACCCAGGTAACCGATTTACTTTAAATGTCATGCACAGTCAATCTGGATGACAATGACCATTGGGAGGCGAAGCCGTAGCAGGAATCGAGGTCCCTCTGGTCTTTCTACTTAATACTGGTTTTCAGGTGTGAAGAATTGGTAAAAGAAACAGCCATCACAATAATAGGTTAGTCTTTTACCATCCTAGGCGGGCTTTTTAAATGTTGTATTGAATGATTGATTAATTGATTGGATACAGATTAGCTGAGAAGTTGGTATCTTTTATTATGAGAAAATATATACGGGGTCTGGGGGAATCACAACTTGAGCTGAATTATCACTGTCAATAGCATCTCCTAAAATCTGCCACAAGTGTTACACCATTTCCATCCCCATTAAAACTAATCCACACAAATGATATGTGGTGATAAAGTTGCATATTATTGCTAGAATCTAACCTTTCAAGGAATGCAGAACAGTGGAGACATGCTCTCCAAGAATAGTATGTGCATATTCACATATGACACAGTTATGGCGTTGGGGAGATGTTCTGATCCTGCTGATAGAAGGATTCGTACGTGGCTACTCTTGTCTTTGATTCGGGCAAATCTAGTTCTTCCTTGAAACCTTGAGTCATCTTGATAAAGTCGATCATGTGCGTTACTTTCCATTGCTTTGAAACGTAAAATGACACAAGACATTAGAAAAACAGAAAAATTGACTAATCTCTACAAAATCCAAAACCCTATAGATGATATCCCAGTCACATTGCATGAGGAACTTCAGTCAGCATCTTTCAGGTCAAACTCAGTATCGGCTCAAGTAGCAGGTGATTATTCCAGTACTAATGATTCCAAACTAATATCAAGAGTTTTCTTATCAACAACAAAGACCTCAATTATTTGATTTCAGAGAAAGGCACCCGAGATGAATTTTGCTTCGGAAGAAAAAGTAGCCATTGACATAGGATTCAACAAAAACAAAATTTCTTCACATCCTATAAGAATCCATTTCATCCACCAAGTTAGAATCATTAGACAATACTAATGTTCCCTTGTGTTTCTTACCAAAATCAAATCTACAACATGACTAACCATCCATACATAGTCTGAGAGAAATTTACCTCAAAATCCCAGTCTCCATACAAGTTAGGATCATCTTTGTCCGACCAAACATAAGCAAACACTTGAACTTCATCGGAACTGTCCTGCAACAACATCAACACCCCGTTTCAGCAAGAACCCGTCTCACAGCACACTCAAACTACATGAAATATAATCCCTAAAACATACAATCAAAGAATCAGTTAACAAGATTTAACTGAATACCCACCCTCAGAGAAACATCCACAGGCCTTCTCTCATATTCCTCGTCCTCGAACACATCTAAAATGTCCAACTCAGAGTTGGTAATGCCAAAGAAGACCTTCATTCAATAGAAAATTTCTTACAAGTTTCTTTTTTTTTTTAATGAAAAGGAAAAGAGGGTATCGATTATAGAACTCAAAAGCTTCAAAAAAAATAACAATAAACTCAGACCTTGCCAGTAACTTTCTTGTTCTCTACAGGAAGAATAGCGGGATAAACACGCCCTTTTATGCTAAATCTATGGCTGTTCAATTGCCAAAAAGAGAATCAGAGCATGTAAAAGTTGTATGTATATTTATGCTGATGAACTCAACAACTATAATTGATCGACGAGTCGATAGAAAAGAGAGAGAGAGACGCACTAGCCGTCGAGAACCGCAGTGCAGGATTGAGGGATGCGGTTTAACAAAACGGTAACCACGTCGTCGGCGAGGAGGCTTCCGTACACGAACACCTTGTGAAGGCCACTACCTGCCGCTGCCGATGAACCCATCTTTTCCTGCTTCTCGCAGTGCGTCACCGATTCTATGTGCGAGGTCGTCAAGTGCTTGTGTACGTTCGAATGTTACCAATAAGTTCTGGATTTGGGCACGGTAAGATATTTTTTAGATAATTTTTAAATTTTATGAAATTATAAAAAATTGTTAAATATATTATATTATATTTTTTTACTTTACTTTAATCATATTTTAAGAAATATAATAATATAAATTTGATATAATAAATACTTTTTATTTTATTATTTTTATAAATTAAAATAAACAATTTTAAATATTATCTTTACATATTTTAAATATTATAATATTTTTCATATGTATATATTAAAAATTATATATTTTATATTGATATATTAAAATTATATATATTATCAATATAAAATATATAATTTTTACAAAATATTAAATATAATTATATTGAACTAAATATTCTATAACCAATTTGTACAAGTTTAATGTCATAAAAATTTATTTAATACATTCTTATTTATATTTTTATTATTTATTAAATAAATTATAGACAATTTTATTATTTTTTATATACAATAATTATTATTTTACATTAAAAAAATTTAAAATTTCAATTTAGTCCAAAAAAATTTTAAATTTTGTTTTTTTTTTGTTAATTACAGAATCTGTGATTTGTAACTTTTTTTATTTCACTTCTTAATTTTTAAAAATTATTATATATTTATTAAGTTTAATAAATATATAATAATTAGGGAGCAATTTCCCCAGAAAGAAACGTCCATTTCAAATCTTACCAGTGGTAGGACGGAAGTCGGCGCCGAGGACAACACAGCCGTCGTAAGTGACGCCGATGAAGGTGGTGCCCATGGAGTGAGGAGCGTATTTAAGATCCATAGTTGTTGTATACGTATCTTTCGAGAGAGCGATATGAAGCAGAGAGGGATAGTCATATTTAAAGCAAAGTTCGTTATGATTTTAACAGAGGAAGGGAAAGAGAAAACAGAGACAGTACTGAAGAACGAGGTGAAGAATGACTGCAGGAGAAAAGACGACGACGACGAACGTACTATTAACCCATAGTTGTAGAGTATCGCCTCTGACAAACTATGTAAGATTGCGACACGTGTCACCATCGTAACCATTAAATAACCAATTAACACGTACGTAAATCTCTTCTTTGTCCTTTTCTACGATTCACGTCTTACTCCTTACAGCCTGTTTGGTAGGAGAGGATAGGAATTCTAAGCTTTTTCCTTTTTACAAACCTATCCTTCTTACACACAAGCCTCCTCCCGAAACTTTGTTTTTCTTCTTCAACAGCTGAAGTATCCTGGAGCCTCTCTTCGAAAGTTCTTCCTCTTCTCCGCGAAAGTTCTTCCTCTTCTTGACGTTCCAGCGTTCTACCACCAGATTGTAGGTAAGTTATTTGTATTGTTTCGATTGGGTAATGGGTTTCGATTGAATGAGGGGTGTTTTATCTGGGTATTTCCGATGAATTGCATCTGGGTAATTTGTTTGGGTTTTTTTCGTGTGGGTATTTCATTTGTGTTTTCCCTCCCACGACTACTGATAACCAATTTAACTTCAGATTTTGCCTGAGAAATGGGCTGAACAGTTCACGCTGAACTGAGAATAGCGTGAACTGTTCACTGAACAGTAGCGTGAACAGTGGTTTTCTTTTCCCCCAAGAACCTGGATTACTTAAATTGGTATGTTTTCTAATGAAACAAAAGGCGAGAAAGCAGATTGTGTTTGATTAAGAATTGAATTTGAAACTTCTGTGTTGAACTGGATGCTTTGTCGTTCAAATTAAAACTTACCGCACTTGCATACTGAATAGATTGTTCTATGCTACTGATTGATGGTACTTGTTTGGTAAATGAGAATTGGTTGTCTACTATTTACCTTTGTACTCTCCGATTTATTTCCTCTCAGTCAATGTTTTTAAACATTTATTTTCTGTTATTTATCAAAACCACGGGGAAAAAAATATTGTGCGATTTCTCCTGCATCTCATTAGTTTTGTGGTTAGAATTGTCTTAACTTTTTGAAATCTGTTGCAGAAAATGGTTATTCCACCACCAGTTAGGCCTCCCAGAATAACCGAATTTCTCAAGCCCTATGTCCTGAAGATGCACTTCACGAACAAATTTGTGCATGCTCAAGTAATCCACTCTCCAACCGCTGAAGTGGCTTCTTCAGCAAGTTCGCAAGAGAAGGTGCTGAGGTCAAGCATGGAAAATACCAGGGATGTGGCAGCCGCAGCGAAGATCGGGAAGATACTTGGGGACCGTCTCTTGCTCAAAGGCATACCAGCTGTTACAGTTTTCTTGAAGAGAGAACAAAGATATCATGGAAAAGTGAAAGCTGTGGTTGATTCTTTGAGGGATGCTGGTATTAAACTTATCTAATCTGCGCTAAGACAACTGCTGGGGTAGGCAATTTAGTTCAAGAAACTCTACCATGTGTCCTTGGAAAATACTTTGGTGGAGATCATTGCTATCAGTAGTTATGTTCTTGAGCTTGATTTGGTGAATGAATCTGAAGACAGGTAACTCCGCAAGTACTTGGATGAATTAAAGGTATGATGAGAAGGAAAACTGATGGATAATTTCTTAATTTGTTGTGATGGTTCACGGTTGTGAAAGCCTCAAATTGTGACCAGTTGTGGCGTTTAGTTTAATGAGTTTCACGTTATCACAAATGATACGGGAATGGAAATTTTCAAAGTTGCAATTGCTTATAGTTATCCAAATGAAATGACCACCCCAACCCCATTCTTCAATACACGTTCGCATAGTTTGCATTCTTGGTAACAAAGTAAGAGATAAGAATATTCCAAGATAAAGGGTGCAAAATATTTGAATTCTTGGTAACAAAGTAAGCATCAACAAGTAGA
>JAOSBP010000003.1:28440550-28455719 GCA_027563825.1 Erythroxylum mucronatum
TTTAGGGACTATTTTATAAATTTAAAAAATATCCCGAAACGGTACCGGTACCGACCGATACCGGTACAGTTCCGTTCTAGAGCCCAATCCGGTATCAAGTCCGGTACGGTATTCAGAACATTGTTCACATCTGTTAATTGTAATTAATTAGAGCTAACTAGATTAGCTATTCCTATAATTAGCAGCTATCTTAGTCAGTCAATAAGTCAAATGAACATTAAAAGCGAAAAAGGAAAGTTGGCTAGTGCAATTCATACCTAAAGTATTGGTCTAAGCCCAAGTTGTGTTTTGTGCCAACCCGACTTGACTATGACAAAGATGGATGAGTTATCGGGTCTGGTATCCACTTGTCCGAATAATAATTGTTACGCACACCCACTTGGATCGTAGACTCTTTGCAGTCCATTTTAGACTATATAATTAGATATCTCTTATTTAATTCAAGAAACTTTATAATTAAATATGGCATTAATTTAATTTAATTTTTTCTTTTTAATTTTGCGACTTATTGGATTCTTAATATGTTAATAATTACAATTCATAATTATATTTTTATTTTTAGTTAAATAATACCATAACTCTAATGAAATTTTCAAGTGATATTTTCTTTATCTTATTTTTTTTAAATTTAAGACTAAAAATACTTAAAATGATATTATTTTAGTTAGATGGTCGGACCAATCAAACTTTTTAGATCAAATCAAGTTAGGTCCAAGTCCTAGTATCATCCTTAGTTCTAATAAGGCATAAATGATGAAATTCGTCTCTAATTTATTTAGGTTCATCTTTGTTAATTATTAATTGATTTATAATTAATATTTAAAAATAACATTTAAATTTCATAAGAATATTTTCCTTTAAACTAATTTATAACGTGAATCTTTATTGACTTATTTAACTATTTTTATGTGATTCATACTAAATTACTATTAACTAGGAGTTGTTTGTTTGCGTTTATTTTTTAAGTTTTTGGTTGTGATTTTAGTAAATTAAAAAATAATTCTTAAATTCATGTTTGGTTAAACACAATTATATATTTCACTGTTAAAAATTAAAAAAAAGACATTTATTTTATGAAAACGTAAAAAATAATGTTTTCGTGATTTTTGAAAATAGGTTTTCGTAATCACTTTTTTCACAAAAATATATCATATTCAACTTGTTTTCTTATCTGCAACAACTTCCTCTGCTGTTCTACGTCTTCAACACCTTTAGGTTTGTTTTTATACCTACCTGTTGCTTCTGCAATTTCTCTTATTTCTCTTGTCCATAACATCAGACCCATAACAAAATAGAAAAACTAGGTGTGCTAAAAGAGAGATGAGAACCGCTAAAAAAAAGATGTAGCCATACTTACCTAAAGCAGCACATAGAACTTCTGCAATTTTTTGTAACGGTAAAGAAGACGATGCTATTTCCGCTCTGTTTTTGCTTTGCCTCCTCTCCTAATAAACTTTTAATGAAGACCTCATATGATTCTTTATAAAGAGCCAAAACAGCGTCCCTTGATTTTCGCGTCTTTTAAATCCGATAATGGTAGAGGTATAGCTGTTTTCTTCTTCCTCACATCTTCGTCTTTGCAGCTATTTGTCTCTTCATTTAATGTGCAGAACCTAGTATTCAAAGCGAGTCTTCACGTATCTTTAAGCGAGTCTGCACTTGTCCTTCGGCAACTTGTTGGTAGTCTAATTTATTTAACTATTACAAGACCTGAAATTTCATATTGTGCAGAAACTCTCACAGTTTATGCAGGAACCTAGGACTCCCCATCTTGATGCTGCTAAGAGGATTTTACGTTATGTAAAAGGAGCTCTTAGCTATGGACTTTGGTATAAAAGATGTAATAATTTCTTCTTGAGTGGATTCATTGATGCAGATTGGGCAGGAGATATCATTGATCGCCATTCAACTACAAGATATTGTTTAAGTATAAGTTCAGCAATGGTTTCTTGGTGTAACAAGAAGAAAAACATCATTGCTTTATTAATTACAGAGGCGGAATATGTAGCCGCAACTATGGCTACACAAGAGTGTATTTGGCTGAAAAAGTTGATTGAAGATATGGTGTCTGAGACTGAATATGATGCGCAAATCAAATGTGACAATGAGAGTACCATCAAGCTTGCATCAAATCTTGTCTTTCATGCACGAACAAAGCATATTGAAGTTCGTCATCATTTTGTTCGTGAGAAGGTGTTGAGTGAAGAAATTGAGTTGGTGAACGTTCGTACCAATGATCAAGTAGCTGATATTTTTACCCAGGCTTTAGTGAAACCAAAGTTTGAATACTTCATAGAGGCTCTTGGGGTTGTTCATGGTGAGTTTGCACTAAGGGGGAGTGATAAAATTAGTGTAGAACTCAAAACTGAAGAAACATAGGCACACTTATGCTGATAGAGGGACTGATCGTGCTCAATGTTTTTAGGCATTTTTCTCTCTATTTCATGGTTCTTTATTATTTATTCTTGTTCCTTAATTTCAGAACATAAAACTAACATTGAGTTAGTGGGTAGTTTAATCAAATTAATGGGTAGTTTGATTTCCTTCTTTCATGTTGTTAATGAGATTGTTTCCCTAATTTTTTGCATTTCATGTTCATCTAAAGCTATTATAAATAGCTATTGATTCTTCAATAAAAGATGCAATCTTTTTAATAATTTCTGTGTTTTATTTCTTTAGTTATCTTTTCCTCTCTTCCAATTTTTTGTTTCAAAACGGTAGAATTAGAAACTTAGGTTGGATATTAACAAAATACTGTGATGAATCTGAGGAACGCTTTGAACAGGAAGAGGCTTGGGGAATTGAGTTCGAAGAAAGAGTTTGAAAAGGAAAACTTCGCGGTTCAAGGCAGAGTTCAGAAAGTGGTGTAAAACAAAGACCTGAGACATTCTGAGGACAGGACAAGAAGTCCTTAATAAAATATAAAGCTCTCAGAGAAGTTCCATGGAAGATGGAATCACTGAAGAAAAGGAGCAAATGATAGTGTTGAAACTACGTAGCAATGCAGAACTGATCCATGCCATAGTTATCGGCAATAAGACCTTTAACTGGTGCTGCTGACCAGAAAAGAACCCTGAAAATCTCCATAATCAAATAGTGAGTACGGAAGGAGTTAAACTTATTGCATGCTTTGAGAGTAATTGTGAGCCACCTTAACCGGTTTCAGAGTCTGGTTCAAGTATGTCGCTGATGAATGAATCTAGTTATAAATTTTCCTAACCACGAGCATCCTTGACCAGAACATCTAGGAGAGATTTGATTAACTGAGCTTTAACGTTGTATTTGGTAGCAAGTTTGTCAATCCTTGAATATGCCTTGCTTTGCATTGAAGTTAATGATGAGAACAAAGAAGATTAAATGGAGGCAAAAGTACATGTTCAAACATCAATGTCTTGGATATCCAATTTCTACGAGTGCGCAACTGATCAATAAAATAAGTAACGTGATCATTTCAAAACTGATCTGCAAAACCCCTTAGTAACCATTACTAGGGATAAGGGAAGGCATAAATCCTAATCATTCTTGTCTCTGTTTCATAACTCCCAGCCAGTCGGAGCAGGTGCATCAGCAATTTGTTGTGGTGGAGCTGCTGCATCCCATTCCCCAGAAATCCCAGCACCTACAAGGGAAACGCCATAACAAATGCATCATAACCATGATTCGGAGAGTAAATCGGTTAAACAGTTGCATAAAATTCTGATAAAATTTGGAAAAATGTAAGAGGAAACTATATAAAATGTTTATCATGAACATTTTTTTGACAGGCTAATTGTGAAAGCAATTCATTAACATTAGTAAAGCTCTTACCTTGCTCTGGATACAAGTTGGCAACAGGTGCTGCAGGTATAGGCGGTTGAACCACATCAGCACCCCACTGACCATCAGGAACTGTGCTAGTCCAATCGGTGGAGGGAAACCCAAAATCAGGGGGAGGAAGTGCATAGTCGGCAGCAGGTACCGTTTCTTCCTCCTCATCCTGCTTGGCTTCTTCCGGCTCTCGATAGAAAAACAGATCCACCTGCCAATAAAAAGTAAATAAGCCAAATGAACAGATAACTCAACATGTCTGTGTGAACATACAATTACTCGCTGCTCATGTGCATGCACCTGAACTGTATGTTAATTAAATCTACTTACCATCACATCCCACTTATGCCCCTGAGGAATGGTGCCACGCATCTGAAGAACCATTCTAGCCAACAGCCAAAACAAACATCCAATACTGTGCTTTCCTTTGTTGTTAGCAGGAATACCAACATCTACATATCCCATGGGACTATCAGTATCACAGAAAGCAATGGTGGGAATGTTTCCAAGGGCAGCTTCCTTGATAGGCTACATCACGTACGTAGCGAACATTCAGTCTTTGGTCACACAAGAAACAACTAGTGTTGGCAAAATTACAATCAAATATAGATTAAACTGAGTGGAATTACTTGATGATCCGTCCTTGGATCGGTAAGGATCAAGAGCCGAGGCTCACTAAATGAGGTCTGGAGTTGGTTGGTGAATGTACCAGGCGTATGCCTTCCTGCAATAGCGTGGGCGCCAGTGTATTGTGCAAACTTGAGGACAGCCCTCTGCCCATAAGGCCTTGCAGATTGAACGATAATGTCTTGTGGGTTCTCAATAGCAACAATAACTCTAGCAGCCAGCTGCAATTTTTCCCAGGTCTTGCCAAGATTGATAATATAAATTCCTAGTAATAAGCACCATTTAATGGACATGAAAACTTGTAGCACATACAATAAACTTCTTAAAGTTACAAACTTCAAAGCTAAAATCAAATTGTGTTCACAACGGCATTAACATCTGTTAATGAAGAAAATTTCAAACAAGACAATCAACAGAATAAGAAAAAACGCAACCCTAACATCAGAAATTGCTGGAGATCTTGAACACAACGAACTAACACGCATAATTACAATACTCAACACATCGTAACTCAAAGAGGAAAACAAAGAAAACTTATAATACCATCATTTCTGCGCTTAAAAACGTAGCGTTCCATTTGGAAGTCGCAGTTTTTGGTCCCGAGATGGACCTCAGCAGCCAGCATCATTTGGATGTCCAACTCCTTCTGAGAAAGGGTTCGTGTCGATTGGGTAGTTGTGGCCGTATCAGTCGCCATAGCTGCAATCAACTGAGAAGGCTTTGCTCTTTGGTCTTAGGAAAGAGTGTGGCGCGGCCGAGATCGACGAGAGTGAACCAGATATGGAAGCTTTATAGGGTTTTGTATGCGTAGTAGAGAAACCCTTGTCGTGTTGGAATTTAAACGTTATAATATTATTTTAATTTTTTATGTTAAAATAAATCTTTTAATTTTGCCATATTATTTTTTAATTTATATTTAATTAAGGAGATGTGATTATTTTTTTAATTGTTGTAATTCACAAATTTATCAATCAATAAATATTTATAAAGTTCAAAAAAATTAATTATTGCAATAAATTATTTGTATTAATCTTAATATTTCTTTAAATTTTGAATATGATTATATATACAATATAATATATTTACTAATTTTACCACAATAACTAATACCAAATAATATAATATGAGTTTTAAAAAATGAATTTAACTTTTTAGATATTTTTTAAACACTTATCTATATTTAATTTAAAATAAATATCTATTCATATTAATATCAAATAAATTAACATGATCATAATACATTTAAACTTCTTTATTTTGTTTTTCATGCTTATAATATATATAGACAATGTTATATATGAATATATTTATTTTTAAGAATATTTAAAAAAACATTGATCTCTTAATTAGGTTATAATGTAAATTTAAAAAAATATATAAATGATGCATGATACATTATGAAAGCAACTATTATTTTATTAAAAATTAAAACATTTTACAAAAATTAAATTAAGAAACTTACCTTACTTAGTAAATATATGTTTTTATAATAAAGTTATTAAAAACAATTCTCACTATGTATTCATCTTTAAAATGATTTTAATTTTAAAGTTGAAAGATATTAAGCTTTTTTATAACAATTAAAGTGTTGTATGTAAAAAAATTAATATTCATTTATAAAAAGTGAAAAGTGTGATTTTTAAATATAAAGGAGTGAAAATTTAATTAATTGTTATAATTTTTATATTGTATTTATTATTTGATAATTTTATATTTTAATTGTATTTTGTCAAATAATAAATTACATTGAGTTAATTTCCAATGAATTTTTAAAAGGTATCATGAGAGATTTTAAATTGTAGTAATATAAACTTATCAAACAAGTATATATGAGATTTTAATTTGAAATTTATTTGTTTCAGAGCGTCTACAAACCTTTCTTTCCTGATCCTATCGAATCAGATATTGTATAAGTATAACCTGTTAAAAGCAAGCCAGAAAAAAGCAGTATTTATTCAAAAGTTGTCGCTGAACCCTTCGATTCTTCCTCCGATGAAGAAAATCCGATTTTCATATATCGAAAAAATTATATTCATTTCAATAAGTGCTTAATTTTTCATCCGATTTATTATAATAATTTAAAACTTTACAACAGATTATAAAATTATTTTAAACCTAATTCAAATTTCTTCGCAAAATATAATTATTTAATGTAGAATTAAATAGGACACGTATATCAAATAAGATTATTTTATAATTATAAAATCAAGAACAATAATTACATGTTAATTTTGCTAATTACATTAATTCTAATGAGATATAAGATATTTAAATGAAATAAAAAAAAAAGAGCAATTTAATTATAGCTTTCATAATAGTAATTACAAAAGAAAGGGAATATTCAATTTTACTAAAGATATTTGTAGAATTGTTCATTCGAAATATGCATTCTTATTTACTGATAATTTGGAAATATTTAATTAGTCTGAATTATTTTTTAAAATAAAAATTAAAAAAAAACAACATTGTTTTCATTATAGGTACCAAGGCCCAGGCTAGACTGGGCCTGAGCAAAACTACACCAAGCATGGCCCGAGGCTCACTGTTTTTGAAAAATAGGCCCCAATCCATCCAGACCTGGCCGGTTGACCACAGGCCGAGACGATTTCAGGAGCAAACTGTGTAAAAACGTCCGCACAAATTTGACATGAAAAGAGGCAGAACTACATAGGATTGAGGTCATACATGTGTGCAAAAGACGTTACAGAACAAGAACAATTCTCTCTCAAAACTGACAAATGCAAAAGGTTCGAGAGTTTCTCTCCTGTTTAGTATCCATATAACAAGAATCACGCCCTAGTAACTAACCATGTAACTAACATATCGACATAAAAATCTCAAAACTATCCATTGTAATAGAAACTCGTAACTTGGGGCATGCAAGTCAATATTGCTCAAACAACCTGGTAATTCTCAGTGAGTAATTGCGTCCTCTGCGAGAACTTTGGAGCAGGTCCACCTTTAAGGGGTATGATATTGGTGACCTACGTGAGAAAAAGAAAAAAACATATCTCTTGTGATTGCCATTGTAGTTTATACAAACTAAGAGAATGGACATCATTTGACTGATGGACGCAGAAATCGGAATAGAATGTTACAAACCTTTACGTTGCTGTATGTATTAATAGCCGAAAACTGGACAGAGATGGGGAAGAATGCCGAAGCATCTGCTGGAGGCACAACAAACTCCAGCGACCCACTACAACCAAATATCATATGGCCACATTGTTTATAAACAATCCCAGGAAACGGTAAATACAAAGTTTTTAAAGCGTAAAGATGCTGACCTCCGGTTACTGTCATCAATGAGAAGAATGGACCACTCCAGGATGGAATTTCTTGAGTCATACCTGCAGGTCCAAAAGAATCAATATCTAGAATGGGCATTTTATCTCATTAATGCCGTAAATAAAATTCTGAAAACTTGCTACTTCCAACTTTGAGATGATACATTATAGCCCCATAGCTGGATGCACAAGTTGCCCTTTATACTTATCTAGCTGTTCAAAAATAAAGAGAAAGAATATGCCCCCATTAACTTGCCTAAACAAATCTTCTAGGGAGATCCCATGTTCATTGACTAGTTAAGAAAGAATATAAGAAGAATCATTATCTTATTAAGCTCCAATGACCAGGCACACGTCACCATGCACAGGGAAATAAAATAGGCTATTAAGGAAGAAAATGGTAAGATACATATCAGTTACATCCTGGTATCATATTCATCTCACTACAGTATATATTAAATATATTACCTCCATTCTCCATCAATCTGTTTGACACTTGGAGCCTCTCGCAAAGCAGGGAGAGGGACTGAGATGAGGACATTTCTCAGATCAAATATGGACGAAGCTTCATATTCAATGTTGACATAAGTTTCATTTCCAGAGACAGAAGGCCAGCAGTTGACTGCAACATAAAGATTGAATGGTCAAAAGATGCAAACTGTAGTAGTTTAAATTAACAAGTCCATAAGATCTGTACTCACTTGTCAATGGAACCTTGGATTCATCGGAAGTTTGCAGTCTCCACTTCAAAAGACCAACACCTGCTGCATCCCCAGTTTGACCAGTGGGAAAAGGTCTATTCGGATCCTTCAAGCCCAAGGTATTTTCATTGGCAAACAACTCTTTGTTCATGTTGGGATGTGTCTTGAAAGAAACACCCGGTTCATCCCCAGTCTCAATCTGCATTTCATAACGAGAAACATAAAAGTTACCTCAGAAAGCTAAAATAGCATTTGTTTTGAAGTTGTGCTAGAAATCTACAAGAAACAACTGTATGAGTAATCTCACACACAGAGAGATAGAGAGAGAGAGAGAGAGAGAGAGAGAGAAGAACCTGGACTTGAATATGTGCATCTTCCTGGTTAAGAATTTGAAGAGACAACTGTCCTTGAACATCAAAGTTACTCATGCCACCATCTTTTTTCAGAGTAACATTGAGTTTTTCCTCAACAGTCAAAGTAATGGGATCAGTTGGTGGAAGGGAAGCTGATTTGGCCTTTCCTGCCTTTGGCTGCACGTCCTCAAGAATCACTTCACCTTCTGCTTTCAAGGATTCCAAGAATTGGTTTGTCTTTTGGCTTTTACCAAGCTGCATACCAAGACCTTTAGGAGGAGCAGTTGCAGCTGAAGGTTGACGACCTGGCATTACCAAGCATATTCAGTCAAAATCATTTCTTTTTGTTGTGAAGAAATCATCCAAAAGAACTATTATCCACATGAAGCTACCAAAGGGGCAATGTTAGAGGAAATTGTATGCTGAGGAAACATAACCTCATAGTTCTCACGAACTTGTTATAAAACTAACAAAGATAAACAGAATCTTGGCAGATGTCCAAAAGTTCACCAGAAACTTAACAATCAAAGCTAGTAGAACTCTGACTGTCACTCCAGAGAAAACAGCCACAAACCTTTAGACTTGTTAGAATAAGAGTCAAAATCAGAGGTCAATGCAAAGCCTGAACCACTCCCAAAACCACTTCCAGTACTAGAAATGCTCATATCGCTAAAGCCACTCTCAATTCTTCCAGAACCCATTGACTGTAATGACATGAAGCCTCCTTTTTCACCTCTATTCTTCTCAATCTGCAACGAGTAAAAGATACAATCAAGATTCAGAACACGAAATAGTCTCCACCTTGCAGTCATTCTTCAATGTACTGCTATCATATCAAACGTAATGTATATACATGTATAACAAGATACCTTGCTTTTGTCAATCTCACTGGCCTTGCGTTTCATAACATCCTTGGTTTCGTTGATCTTACTTTGCAGAACCAGCTTGTGCAATTTCTCTTCATGACTTTCCATTTCACAGTACTGCTTAATCTGTGCAACAGTCACATTTTCCTTGTGCCCAAGGGAGATGACCTCGTCAAAAGCAAAGATCAACTCAAACGCCGACTTGGAAATACCCTCCTCATCAAGAGACATAGAGTATTCAGGTACCTAGAAACACTTAAGGAATGAACTAGATGCCCCAGCTACATTACTAACTTAGATTCCTTTGGAAGCAACTCAATCATCCTTTCCACAGTTTAATGAAGAAATAATAAACAGGAAACATCAATGCAACTTCATAAAAATATTTTTAAAAAGCAATGATTAGAACTAAAGTGAGAAGAAAAGTTAATTCCAATAATTCAAATCAACGCCACCACCTCACCCCATAGTTTTCAAAAACTAAATATTGCCGTGTAATGTAGTTAGCAAAGTTCAACAGAAGAAGGATACAAGCTTAGAAAGCAGCCTCAGAGTCTCCAGATCTTCAAGAATGTTGCTCTGCTTATTAGTCACGAGGAGCAAATATAAAGCCTCTATTGGCTGGTAAACATAGCGCACATTCTCAGTCTCCACATATGTATGTTGCTTTCCAGTACCAACCAACTTAGGGAAGGCAGCAAGGAGTCCTTCAATCCTTACGCGAGACATATCAACAAATTGCCTAGAAACAATCACTGCAATAGAGGTAAGCCAACACAAGTACCCACATGAGCAATTTGGTCCCAAATAACTAAAAGAAAGGCTCATGGCACAGATCCTAGTCCATGACTCATTCCACTTATTGCTAGTCCTAGTAAGGATTGGAATTACCAGCCACTTGAATGGCAGATAAATGGATAACTAGAAAATTTTGTTAAGAAAAAAAAAGTAACAAGGAAAGAAAACGACATAAAAACAAACATCATCGGATCAATGTGACAAAAAAAAAGAGTCAAAAAACACCTTTTCCAGACTTGCTTACAACAGATGCGGCGAGCACAACCTACATTTGCCATATTAAAACCAAACTTTAAACAATTCCCACGATTAAGAGAATAAAGAACATCAAATTTAAGCAAAGAGAAGGGAAAAAGAAGATTCTACCATCTTCACAGATATTGAACCAACACAAACGCTCGCAATCAGCACCTAGTAAATGAAAATTCTGATTAGCATCACAAAAATAACATGAACAACGAATAAAAATAAAAATATACACATGAAAGATGAAACACATGGCGAATCAAAACACACTACATTGAATATACGGAGTAACATACGTGGTAGACCCAATCTCAGATCGATCTAGTTACTTAACTACCGAAACCAAAAAAACTCAAACTGTAAACTTCCCGTTAGATTCCAGACAAAACGAAAAGGAATACCTAATCCAAAGCTCTCGAATCCCAAATCAAAGTGCAAAATTCTAGTATGTTCGAAGCACAATGTTCCGATCAGAGAATAAAATGACAGAGATCTCAAATAGTTTTTAACTAAAACGCCTAAAGTAGCCAAACAAGGAGTGAAGTAAGAATCTGATGAATCAGAAACAACGAAAATATGAAGAACTTCGACAAACGAGATCTAACAGAGAACTTACTTTTCTTTGGAGCAGTAAAAGAACAGAGAGGGCGGTGTGCGTGCGTTTTGCTCGTTAAGATGCAAAATTCTGAAGTTTATTGATCGGGTCGAAGAAGAAAGTGCAATTCTATTGGGCCAGCTTTTTAGGGCCGTTTGATTAACTTCAAAGTTTCCATTTAATCTGTTTTATTTTAAAATTTTGTTTAAAGCTCGAATAATAATTTTAAAACTCAAAAAATCTTAAATTGATTGATTTAATAGTTAAATTTTTAATTTTCTGACTCAATTAATTCTAATAACCTTTTTAAAAAATTAACCAGTTTATTAATTAATTTATCTGTTTTGTAAATTAATTAATTTTTATAAATTATAATTAATTAATTAATTTTCATTTAATAGTCTTTTTAATTATACTTTAAATTGATTTCTCTTTTAATCATATTTTAAAATTTTTAATTTAATTCAATCTTTAACTAATGTTATAACGGTCTAATACTAGTTGAATTTTTTAAACCTCGAATCTCTTATCTTACGGTTTAACTATAGTTCGGTTTTTAAAATATTGCTTTAGAATATAAAAAAATTTAGTTTTATCAAATCTAATTTTTTATTTCAATTTTAAAAACTTTCATTTTCCAATACAAATTTTGACTCTTTGGTTTCTAGATTCTCCATTGCTTTTCTTGTCAATGTCTCCAAGTTATATGGTAATTTTGTATTATTGTTTTCACATGTTATCATGAAAAGAATTGAGTATGATCTAATGTTTTATTTCATTATTATAAGATATTTTTGTATTGAATAAATAATGTTAAATAAAATTTTAAAAAAGGTTCAAATAGATGTTGGTGGGACTAATAACAAATATGGAAAATATAATTCAATAAAAACCACGATCAAATATCTTTGGTAAATTTTGATTTAAAGAGTATAAATTCTAATAGATATATAAAAAATAAATTTTAAATTATTTAAATTATGGTCAAAATTATCAAAATGGAAAGGATATAAAATATTGTTAATTAATAATTTAATTGAATAACTTGAAAATAAAATTATTTAAATTTAAACTATTATAAATTGTCTAAAAAGTGCCCATGATAAATATAACTTCGAATTTTTTTATATGAAAATGCTATATATATATATATATATATTAGTATTTTCATATATATATATAGGTTTATTTATTAGTAACTTTGATTAACTATATAAAAGAACTCAAATAATTTATTATATTGTATTGTAATCACACAGCTGGGGATAGCAATGAGTTGACTCATGGGTCGGTTTTCTTCTTTTAATAATATTTTTAAAATTAAAAGTATAAAATAATATCTTTTCTTAAATTAAGTCAGAGCCTGAATTGCTCAAGCCCAGACCTACCTAAGGTCTAACTCTTCTAAGCAAAACGATGTCGTTTTGTTTAAAAAAGTTAGGCCTCGAATTGATTTGAGCCTGATTTGACCTGTAGACCAACTCATTAAAAATATATGAATTTAAGCCTATAGGTTAGTCCGTTATCATCCCTACACATAGCCTTCTTTTTAATTTTGGGTTATTAACAGAGGCAACTAAGTTTTAAGGTTTATAACAATAACATAATTTTACTTCCAAAAAAAACAATAACATAATTTATAAAGAAGGCATTGACCAATTTAATATAGTCAAACTTTTTTTTAATAACATTTAAATGAATTCCTCAGGAGACCAACATGGTGCCTATTGGAATTACATCTCAACCACATTAATGCAAAAAGAGTGTGTTCTACAATGTTTGCAAGAGCTATCATTATCAGGAAATAGATAAGAGTGCTTTAGAACAGTGAGCAACATTCAGATGGAGAACTTGGATGTATCAGGAAATTGAGAGTTTCACACTTTCAAATTGTTCTTGAAAGGGGTTAGTCACAATGCAAGTATCTTCTTCACCCCTTTCTTATTCGATCCAGTGTAGTTTCATGTTTAATTTAGTTACATTAAATATGAAAAAAAGATCCACAATGGATAACTCTCCATAACTGTTTATGTGTTAATGATCATAACTTGCTCTTTGGAAGCCCAACTGGAGCTTCCTTGGACCTCTTCTCCACCACTCGGGACATTTGCTTCACTGCCTCTTTCGGCATACTACGAGGTTTGCTCAGCCATAGTCCTCCATCCACTACTAATGTTGTTCCATTCACATATTTCCCTGTGTGTTGTAATAACAAATCGTTACTTAGAAGAAATTGGACCTTCTTTCTTTAGCATTTTAGTCAGATTCTGAATAGAAAAAGGCTGCATAAAACAAGTGTAAGAAAGGAACCTGCATCTGAAGCAAGATAGAGAGCTGCCATGGCTATATCCCATTTTTCCCCAAATTTGTACAATGGAAGTGTCTCGCTAACCCCACTCATGATCTCTTCTGGTGCAAGTTTGCTAACACCAGTCGTGTCTTTGATCGGCCCCGGCGCAATTCCGTTAACCCTTATATCATAATCAGTACCCCACTCCAAAGCCAGGCTTCTTGTCAAACTATCAACTGCAGCCTGTATATACACAGGATATCGAAAGTGAACAATACAGACATTCTTAAAGAACAGAGAACACTAACTAACCTTAGAAGCAGGAGCAGATACATGGATTTGATACCAGACATTCTTAAAGAACAGAGAACACTAGCTAACCTTAGCAGCAGATACATGGATTTGATACCAAGATGCTGTGTAATGCAAAGTAGCACTAATATTGATTATGATTCCACCATCTGAAGGATCCTTTCCAGGACCTCCTTTCTTGAGGTACCTGAGCGCTTCATGACACATTGTAAAAGTACCAACAGAGTCTATGTCCATAACTGTTAAGAACCAACAAAATCCTGACTTCTCAATCTGCTGAACAGTTGATTTGATTTCCTAGATGCATAAGGATTCAAATGAAGCGAAATTAACAAGCGATTAAGAAGCTTAAATGTACCTGTTTTAAAGCCATTAGGTGATAAATCCTCAGCTGGAACAAGAAAATTGCCAGCTGCAGCATTTACAAGAACGTCAAGCCTCCCAAAATGCTTCACCGTAGAATCTACAGCTCTTTCTGCATCTTCTCTTTTCCTAACATCTCCTGCTATTCCTATTGCCTGTGATATATATAAAACAGCCCATAAAACCATTTTCCAGCTATAACTAACGCATCAGCCATCAAAATAGAGATTCGTAAGTTTTAACAATTTTTACTTACAGGGATTCCGAGGGAGAGAAGAGACGAGACAGCCGCGTCAACAACGTGTCTCCGGCGACCCATGACAGCGACGGAAGCGCCATGTTTGCCCAGTTGAAGAGATATCTCGTAACCGATCCCTGAAGCGCCTCCGGTCAACAAGGCCACCTTCCCGCTCAGTATATTAGCTTTGAAAGGTGACTCCGCCATTGGGATTCTCGCAGCTTGCTTGCCGATCTCTGGACGGAAACACTCAATCAGATACTGTGTGATTGGTTAATATACTGGTTCCAATGTTACAAAAAATAGCATCCGAGCAATGGCGAGGCAGTAGCGTGAAGGGCTTTAATTCTTTATTCTCGACCTCTACATTTCTTCTTGTTTGACTCTATCGACAACTCAAAATATGGATTTTTATATTTTTAAAATACGAACGATTCCCTAAATTGCATTAACGTACTTCACATCTGACAATTCAACTTTTGCATTAAATGTCGTTATTGTTATAAAAGATAGAAATAATATAGTGTACTCCTTAATTATAGATGGTTTGATTTTACCTACACATATGGAGTAGATGGTCACATGTATATTGGATGGTTTGGTTTTACTTACACATATGGAGTAGATGGTCACATGTATATTGGATGGTTTGGTTTTACCTACACATATGGAGTAGATGGTCACAT
>JAOSBP010000003.1:28456288-28472823 GCA_027563825.1 Erythroxylum mucronatum
AATAATATTTATATGCATAAATAATTTTTATTATAAAATAAAATATAGTTAAAATTAAAAGTGCTTTTTATTTTTATATTGCCAAATAGTCTACTATATGAAGCTCTTTCAAAAAAGTTTTTTTAAAATGTCAGCTAAATAGTCAACTAGCTTCTTATAAAAGTTATTCTCAAAAGAGATCTACAGAAAAAAGCTCTACTAGTATAAGCCCAACCAAACAGATGCTTAGTTGAATTTGATATTATTTATTTTTTATTATAAAATAAAAAATAATGTCCTTTTTTTATAGTTATTAAGCCTAAGGTTAGGATAAGTCTAGGCAACTTTTTTTTGAAAAAAAATCACGTCCAAAGTTCACCTTAATGTTCGGTCAACTTAAGTCTGGCTTATTGATCTCGGATCAAACTCGCACTCAAACATAAGAGTATTTACTATATAAATTATTTGGTTAATTTTCCAACACTATAATTTGAAAACAGGGAATGACAAAATTCACAATTTTATAAAAATGTTTTTTAACCTAAAACTATAACAAACTTATAATTCTAATACTACTCATGGCTTCAATTGTAATTTTTATAGTTAATAATTTTACTTACCCTTGTATTTTATAATATAACTGTTAAACATTAATTTTTTTAATGTTATAGTTAATAATTTTTTAGCCATATAATATTTATTTTGATCAATTTCAAAGCATTTTATAATATAACTGTTAAACATTAATTTTTTTAATCATAACATTTCTATAAAGAAAATATGTTTCTTAACATTACTTCTACATAAGAATTATCTTTTTTCCAATGTTAACATATATTAATTAACTTTCAAGTTATATAAAATTTTGAATAGTTAGTTAATTTTTAAATTTCTTACCATTGATAAATTTACAAAACAGCATAAACCATATGAAACATAGTAATAAATCTCATAAATTATTTCTTATTATATAAATAAAATTATTTTGTTAAATATCTATTAAGTATAATATTATTTGTAAGAATTATTCTTCATATATATGCTAAAATCTTAAGAGTTTATTTCATTTTTTATAAAAATTTTAATGTACTCAGCATTCCCTTTATATTTTTACAAAAAAAATATTTTATGAATTAAACATGTTACCTTGTACTCATAAAAAAATAACTTTAACGATTATTTATCTAGTGAAAATCTTATTTTGTTTTAACTATACTATTTTATGCAATGTCTATAAAAATGACGGGCCCCGATCCAGTTCGCCCGGCCCATTACTGAGAACGTATTGTCAGCGGTACAGCGCGCTCTAGAAGAAATGAGTATCATTTGTATTATTTCCAAGTCATTGACATGACATCAACATCAGGGACACGTGCTTTTTGGATTATCTAGTGTGTTGTTTTTTGTATTTATTATACTAATTCAAAAACGGTGTTGACATAAAACAAGATTCGTGTCAGCACCTCAGCTATCTTAAATCTTAATGTCTATCTAGTGTCTACCCACTTTGCAGTATAATTTATACAACACCGCGCGTAGACATGGCCAGAGGTTGAATTGATCCAATCAAATCGTATAAACAATATCTGTCCAACATCATCATCAGAACTACAGATTCACCGTCTCTGCGACTACATCATTAGGCACTAGTTTTATGATCAATGTTGCTTTTTATAAAAGAGTGTAAAAGTCATCTCACTTATATATGATAAAGCAGGATATGTACGAAGTGTATGATTCAATACTTTAAGATTTTTAATAAAATGTGCAGGTTAATTATATTATTATATACATTACAAACAACTTTATCCTTCCCCGTAAAGTTAGACAACTATTAATTGCATTTTTTTAGTTTTCAATAAATTATAGGTTAAGTTTGATTCAGATAAAGATAATAAAGTGACCCGAATAATAGGTCAAAATTTGGGTGAAAAATAGATCTTAATTAGTACGGACCGAACCTATATCTACCTTATGATAGAGAAGCCTGATATGGAAATTATATAAAAGTTAAGGTCTCTTGCAGTTGCTCATATCAATCGTAAGTATAAGGAATCTCTAACCCATTAAGAGAGTTTACGTATTGAGAAAATGGTAGAAAGTCCTAAACTTTGTGTCGGGAAACACTTTCCGTAAAAGTCTTGGAAGATTCGTGATCGTTTAGAGGTCGGAATTGACATCGAAATTAGAGATGAAACCGAAATCAGGTATTCCGCATTACCTTCATTTTTAATTCTTTCATTTTTAATCCTGAGTACGTAACAAAGTCTGTACTACGTATTACAAGTGAATTATTGAAAAAACTTACAATTTAAATGATTGTAATCTAAACTTTAAAGGATAATGCTAAAATAATTAAACTTCTGTTTTCAGTAAAAATGGTTTAATAATAAGTTTTTCGTTAGTATAGATGACGCGATAAGTCTCGACATATTAGTATTTTTGTAATGTGACAATCATATATTATATTTATGTTATGTTTGAATTTTATTATTTAATGGATTAAAAATTTTAAATTTTTTTTAAAAATTATGAAATAAAACAGATGGAGGAGTATATAAGTATTTAATTATCAAAAAAAATATTTCACAATTATTTACTTTTTTTTGCTACAATGGAAAAAAAATTAAATACAAACAAAAGACATCTTAGTTAACGGCTTAACGCAAAGTTTTGCGGTACTTGACGCCTTACTGATCTCTACGAAGTAATTCATCGACCTCTTTAAATTCTCTGTCCTAAAAATGGTATACCTACTCTGTTCCAATACATCCCACTCATTTATTTGTGTGGAAGTTTCAATGTATCCCACCCATTTGTTTGTGTGGTCCACATAAATAAATGGGTAGGATGCATTAGAACAAAATAAGTATACCATTTTTGTACAGAAGATCAGTCCCCTTCATCGACCGACACCAGAGGCTCTTGGAGACATATAAAGCCTTAGACTAGACATCACTACAATAGAGACTAATCTATCGATATATTGGTTGGTTTCCTTCGTGACTCACATGATGTAATTACACCTCTCAAGTTCGATGTAAAAAGTCACGGCTCTGTTAGACTGTTACTAAAAATTTATCTTCAGTTAAAACTATACTTGAAGAGTTGACCTCGATACGGCTAAAGCAGGTTGGATCGTCTACGTGGAGTGTTTTATACAGGTCTTTCGATATTTTGAAGTTAATGATGTTGACGTCGTAGGTCCCACTACTTCCACGTCATGATCGTGAAAGTTTATGCTTATTTGGCATATTCTGAAAGCATATTCCAGCACGGATCTGACTGATAAAGATGGCCAGATGACTAATGACATTGAAAAATTAATAAAGTTTTTATATTGAGGTTAGCGTTTTAAAAATTGAATTAATAATTAAATTAATAAAATAAAGATTAATTAATTCAAATATAATTAATTAAGTAATTAAAATATATTTAATGAGTTAATTATATTATAATTAATTAAATATAATTTATTTATTAATCAAAATATAACAAATATTTATTTCTTAATATTTTTAACAAACTAACTATTATCAACGGCAATCAGTTCTCTTAATTAACTATTATAATTATAACAATTATATTTTTTTCTTATTTTTTATTATTATTATTTTTATTTTTATTAAGTACCATTTCTTGCACAAACCAACCATATCCTAAATCTTATAAAAGTGATTAAATGAGTGTTTGGTAAGTGTGGACGCATTGGGATCGTTAAAGTTACTAAATTAATTAACACGCTATACTGAAAGCATATAAAGTAGGCCATATTGTCTCGTTGGTCGGTTGATAAATGATTTTTTTTTATTTGACGAAATCTTATAGGTAGGCCAAGCGGACTCACTTTTTAGAGGGTCAAGTGGCTACACTCCATCACAGAGAGCCTCACTAGTTTTCCACCCATAAGTAAAATTCCGACTACCCCAGGCTCTTACAAGAAAGATTAGTAAGAAATCGAACCTGAGACTTAACCGAAGTCAAGCCCCGCTTTAAACCATCTAGCTGCGACGGTTGGTAAATGATATAAATGATTATTTGGTAAGTGTGGACGCATTGGGATCGTTAAAGTTACTAAATTAATTAACACGCTATACTGAAAGCATATAAGTAGACCATATTGTCTCGTCGGTCGGTTGGTAAATGATATTCAATCATCGAGTTTATGGAAAAGAAGTGCACCTCTTTTGGTGCAATTCTCTCGATTAACACGACATTGTTCTTTAATTATTTAATAGAATATCAATAATGATTGTTTATCGATAATGATTGAGCCATTTAAAATAGTATACTATTCTCTCTTATTTAAAATAAGTGTCGTTTTAAAGTAATTTTAATTATTCAAAATAATTATCGTTTGTGACTTTTTATGCATATTTATAATTTTACTTTTAAAATTACCTTTTAATTTTTTTCACATCTTAATTATACATATTATATTTTTAAGGCACTTTAACATGTAATTAATAAGGGTGTATCAGATATTTCATTAACTTTCTTAATAAGTGTGCATTATTCTAAAACGACACTCATTTTGAATAGGAGGGAATAATTTCTTACATTAAACGAAAGTGTTTATGATCATTTAATAGTATTCTCCATACTTTAAATACATAAATAATAAACGAGTACTAATAAAATTTCGTCTGGACTAATTATTTGAAAGTTTGATATTAAATTAAAAAATATCAAATCAAAATTAATTTAAATAGATAATATCTCCTAACAATTCATTTAAAACGTACATAAATGCACATATGTAGACCCACATTTATCAGAATAAAAGCATTTTTCTTATATATTTTGGTAAGATAAAATAAATGCAATAGCCAATAGCCAATAGCTTTACGCTACTGAAAAGGAATGCCAGCCAGCACGTGATTACTGATTATAGATGTTCGTACATATCACTTTTTTCATACAAGCCGGCACTAATCATCCAACCCAATGACCCCACCGGGCCCATCTCCGCCGGCCGTTAACTGCCAATTGCATGTGCGCGTAATCATCAATCCAACTCAAAATTCCGTATAACTAAAACTAAATTTATTAATTTCGAGCTAACCAAAATCAAGTTGAGTAGACCTTATCATCCATAATTCTAAACCCCTACACAAATATCTTAAGAAGAGACAAGAATGGCAAGTGATAAATCTATACTGATTTGACGTCACTCAGTGTTTTTGGGTTAGCAAGTTTTTCCGGCCGCCCTCAATGATAAAGTACGTTCGTTTCGCCTATTTGTGTGTTGGTGTGTTAATTGAATTTTTCCAACCTTACCTTATAAGTTAGTGATCAAATCTCCTGTTCCACTTTCCCAGTATTACCCTATACATTCTCCGTCTCATTCAGTCGTTAACAATTTGAGTAAACTTTCTCATCCATAATTCTAAACCCCTCCACAAATATCTTAAAAAAAGACAAGAATGGTAAAAAGATAATCTGTATGAATTTGACGTCACTTAGTATTAAGTGGAACAACCACCCTATGCTCTATGCTTTAGTCATTGAGTTGTTTGATTGTAATGACCAATATTTTAAAAACTTTGGTTGGGCGGTTGTGCTAGGCCCAGGCCCATCTTCATATGACCACAGCCCGTCCGGTCCATCAGGAGTTAGACTTCCATGCAAACGCAAAGATCTACGTAAACCTAGCATCCACGGCATATATAAAGTACTATTCTACCGTAATTCAGGTATGAGACTGTAACCCTAACTACTCATCTGCATTCTCAGCTACTAAAGCCTCTCACAAATACTGACTTGAGCATCGGTGGGCCTCCCGGAAAATAATTCCCGGCTGCCGTTATCTGTTTTGCAGGTATTTCACAGCCAGAATCGCACAGACTATGGATTAAAACAATGGCGTTCAACCTCAGCAGAATCCGGCTGAACCAAACTTAAATAGTTTAATTAGTTTAATAGTAAAAATTTTAATTTATTAATTTGTTGGTTTGATTTTAAATTTTTAGTCTAATTTAATTTAATAATTTTGTTGTTTAAAATTTACCATTTTATTAATTAATGTTCTAATTTTTGTAAATTAATTAATTTTTATAAACTAAAATAAGCCAATTGTCTCCCTAATTATTATAGTTAAAGCTGCGTACTATTAGACCTCCCCAAACATTGGACCTCAGTAAAATTCCCACTAAGTGGTATTATTCTTGTTATAAAATAAACTAATTAATTTTTATTTAACGATATCATTTTAATTAATCAGTAAATTGTCAATAAATAAAAATAATATTTTAAATTTATTTAATCTTTTATAAATTTTATAACATTTTAATAAAATTTAAAAATCCCTTTCATTTGATAGATTGGTCCACCGTTCCAATCCGGAGAAGGTTGGCCCACACGGCACTGCGATTGCTGTGAAATATGAACAAAATAGGGTTCCACGTGTCTGTGTTTAGTTGATGGTTATTTTTGAGGGGTGTTAGTTGATGGTTATTGTTGATAGATACAACTACCT
Source organism: Erythroxylum mucronatum (assembly GCA_027563825.1). Classification (NCBI taxonomy): domain Eukaryota; kingdom Viridiplantae; phylum Streptophyta; class Magnoliopsida; order Malpighiales; family Erythroxylaceae; genus Erythroxylum; species Erythroxylum mucronatum. The sequence continues at coordinate 28,462,746 of JAOSBP010000003.1, forward strand.
GCATGTAGGGACAAACTGCCGAAACGCTTGTCGTTTGATTTGTTGTCGCGCTTACAATTTCCGTGGCCCAATTCTGTGGACCACCCCTTTTTCCCACGGAATTGACCCTGACCAATTCTTTTTTAAACCAATGAAAAAAATTGATATTTTTATAAATTAATGGGATTTGAAAATGTTATCATTTCTATTTATTAATATTTGTTTGACTTAATTTTTCAAAGGAAGCAACGTGTTTTGTGGACCCATTTATGATTTTTCAATAATTTAATACTAAAATTATTTATATTTTTATTAAACCCATACTTATTCTTATGTTTACTAAAAAATAGTGTGTTTGAACTATTCAACAAAATATAATAATCATTTTTAATTATTATTTTATTATTATTTGACTTTTATATAATTGATTCATATGTTAGGCCCAAGTTCAAACCGACTTGAGATTCAATTATTCTAAGCAAAACAATGTTTTATTTAGAAGAGTTGAATGTCGGGTAAGTTTTGCTCTGAACGACCCAGGTTGTGATCTAATTTTAAAGAATAAATTATTTTATATTTTTAATTAAAAAGTTATTTTAAAAAATTGATAGAGCTGCCCACGTTGCCACCCCTGCTAATTGAAAAGTTTGACAATTAATGATGTTACTGTTTCAGTTACCCTATTCCACCTTGTTCTCCACATAAATACATAAATATATAAATAATATTTAATAGAACATAAAATGAGATCTGATCCCGATATATTCGGTAGTAACTAAATGGAAATCACGTGCTGAATTTGTCAATTGTCATATGAATTGCTCTATTGGTTGTTAAGGCATTTTATCAAGTTTAACCTCGCTGTAATGAATTAAAAGTACCTTTTATAATTTTTAAATAATTAAAAGTTTCGGTAAGTATAAAGAAGTCGAATAAAGTGAAATCAATTACATAGTATTTACTTGAAGAAAAAGAGAAAAGAAGTACATACTTTTGATGAGGGGTTCTCCAAAAAGGTAGGGAGAAACAATTCTTTTCTAGATTATAATAATGATATTGAAGAAATTAATATTAATATTTAGTAGATATTTATTATTCTCTCATCACATGAATAATTATTTAATTTAAACTTAAGAGTTATTTTGGTAAAAATAATTATACTCTTGAACACAAGAGAGGGAGAGAGTAGGGATGACAATGGGTAGGGTTTGGTTCGGGTATTTCTCTACCCATATCCGAACCAAACCCTACCTATATCCATATCTATTTTTTTGACTCAACTCATATCTATATCCATATTCATCGGTTTTTACGATTTACTACCCATATTCAAATTCATTTGATTGTTCGAGTTTTTGGATATCCATTGGATTGTCTAGCACATAAAAATATAAGTTCTAAATATAAAATATAAAGAGCAGATTTATGCGAACGCTTTAAATCAAAATTACTTTAATAATAATAAGTTAAGATTTTGATTTGTATGTCTTAAAAAACCATAAAATTGAAATAATGAAAATCATAATGTCTAGTGCAAAGACAACATATATTTTTCACAATTAAGAACTATAACAAAAACTAAAGTATCCAAAGTTTCAAATTGTCTTTGCATGAACTCCACAACATTCAAAACTCCATTTCTACAATATTATCATCTTATAAGAAAATAAAATATGATGAAAAAGGTGAGGACTGAGCAGTAAAGTAGAGATTTTAAAGTTGTTTCTTCAAAGAAAATATTAATATTTTATTATATTTAATCATAAATATTCAAGAAAAATAGAAAAATAGAGTTAATAAAAAACAGGTAAAGTATGGGTATCCATCGGTTCGAGTTATCACTAGACCCATATCTAAATCTATTTTTTAGCATCCATTTAAAATCTATTTTTCAGCCTTCATATCTATTTTTTGGGTCGAGTAATGCAGATATTTATTGGGTTGAAAATTCACTGTCATCCTTAAGAAAGAGACTTAGAGCAATTAGTATAATTGATTTATCTGCGATGATTACTAAGAAGGTGAGAATAGTCTCGAAACAGAAATTACTATTAAAAGGTCGCTTTCTGAAATTGCACATAATAGACAACCTATCAACTCTCACTTGCCATTTCATTAAACAACAATAACATCCCTATTCAAATAGTTTCATCAACTTCTAATTAAATATAAATACTATCCCTAAACTATTATTAACCGTGACTCACCCCAAAAATTAGTTGGAGAGGGGAGGTTTGCACACTATTATAAATAGCCAAATGCACTTATACTTATCCGATGTACGATTCTTGACACACCTCTTTCAGCTTAAAGGAGGATTAGGCATCTACGGGTCATATTGGCTCCCAAACTATCGAGACAAATAGGTTATGATATTATGTTGAAAGGCCTAACTCATTTCTAAAAACGATTAAAATGTGATGTTTGTATATTATTATAAATGACCGAATGTACTAACACTTGTTCGATGTAATATTCTTGACATAAACATATTAGGTTGTAAATTGTTATTTATTTATTCCAAAATGATTAATTATATAATGTAAAAGGTAAATCCTAACGTAAAAAAACTCCCAATTTTGAGAAAGTTAGAGGAGAGTTATCAATTGTACGTAATTTTCTCTTTACATTTTATAAAGGGTTTATTTCCGTAACTAAACTTTTGACTAATTAATTATATAATGTAGTATATAATAAATTACAATGCAATATAAATATGTACTTACAACATGAAAATTTGAAAAATTCAAAGAACTATTTAATATCCACGCGCTTAATAAATAATTTTTTATGGGTACTTAATAATCATCTGAGGAAGAATCTATCTGAGGAAGTAACCGACGTTAACTTTTTATCATTATATAGAGTTATTTTCAATAAACAAGTGAAGTGAAAACGAAGACCATAACCTTTATTCTTTTAGATAATAATCAGGATAAAAAGGTGAAAAGAGCTTTACCTTTTTTTAAATACAACAAAATTGAAAGTGTAATAAATTTTTAAAAAATAATTAAAAAATTATTTTTAAATATAATAAAATTTAAAGTTTAATTAAAAAGACTATTAAATAAAATTTAATTAGTGTATTTTGATTTATAAAAATAATCAATTTATAAAAATACACTGATTAATTAATAAACTGATCAATTTTTAACAACAAAAATTATTAAACTACATGAAAGTTAAGAACGAACTTTTAATTAAATTTTAGGTAAGACAATATGTACTCTATCATCATTATCATCATCATATTCAATTTGAAGTTTCACAATAAAGCGGGATTCGGGGAGGTATGATAATACGTAGTCTTACCTCTATATAGTAGAGAAGTTGTTTCCGGTAGACTCACATGCAGATGTGGCAATAAAAGAGTGATGCAAGTTAAAGAGTAAATAAGTAAAACTGACACGCTAAATTATTACGTAAATAAAATTACAATAAATGTATAAATAAATAAGACAATATTTACTAAAAATAAAAAAATGCTTGTTAGTTGAACTTTCAATTCATTATATTCAAATGAAAAACAGAAAAGAGAAGAAAATTATGGTAATCCGATAAACTTACTTTTGTTAGAAACAGTAAAAACGGACAGAATAAAAATTCTGCTCACCTACTCAGTGCTCTGTTTCTCAAAACTGCTAATTGTCCTTGTGTGTTCCAACTTTTTCAATCCTCTCAGTGGAGAGCTCTGTTTCCCTTTATGTACAGCAAATAAATAAGCATCCAAAAAGATTCTGACAAGCTTAGATTCATTTTCTCTGTTGCTGACTCTGTTTGGTCTTCTTTCTCTCTCTATTTCCTTCTTCTCTTAACGATTATCTTCGTCTTCATGCTTCAGAAACTGACTTGGGATTTAGCTAAATCGTTTGTTTAGCTTAAGGGGTGTGCCAGATTTTATTTTAACGGGGTTCTGATCCTGTGGCTGATATTGAATTGACCCCACGAGGGAAATTTGGTGGAAAGGAAAGGAATAAGTTTTGAAGTCTCTGTCTTGGTTTTCATTATTTCTCTGCGAGTATAACAGAGCTTTTGAGCTGGAGGTTCCTTAATTTGGGTGCCTGTGCTTTGTTGGGCACCAAATGTTTTTTGGTTTGTCAGCTTCCAGACAAGAGATTTAAATGTCATCAAGTTTCAGTTTGCTTTTGCTTTCAGCTCTTTTGTAAATTAAAGGTGTCAACTTCCTTTGATTTTCGACTTTTCTTGTTTCTGGGTTTGGGCGATACCAAGTATTTTTGCTGTCATACTCGAGTTCCTAGTTTTGGTTCTGTTCTGCATTTTAATGGCGGTTTATGGTTTCTTACTAAATTTGAAATAAACGGTTGATTCATGATTGTGTTTGTTCCTTAGGTTTGATTTTGTGTTTGAGTTTGCTAGTTCTAAATTTTGAGGTTGAGTGCTATTTGGTAACGAAGAGCAAATTGATTTGGAATGAGTATGGAAATCAGTTCAAGAGCTGAGATTGATGAAGACACCGACACCAACAAAGGTAGTATGTGGGTTTTGGATCAGAAGCTTGATCAGCCTATGGATGAGGAAGCTGGAAGGCTTAGAAATATGTACAGAGAGAAGGTATTTTTTTAAAAAATTTAATGTCTTTCCTTTTGTGACTTTTTCGTGACCAATACAACAGTTCTTCGTTTAACTTAGACAAGATTCCTTCTTTGCCATGTGATATTCCGGACAGTGAACAAATGACAGATTCTTTAGTTTAGTTGTATATTCCTGCTACGTTCCTTTGCCGGATTATCTCATGGTTAAGATTGCCATGTCTAACTTGGATTTCTTCACATAGATGTCCAGTTCTTCAACATCTATAGTTTCCTTGGTTATATTAAGGAACTTAGAAGCAAATATGGTTGTGTTGTTGGTTTTGGTTTGAAATGTGGAGGATGACTGCAAGTAATTGTGCTTTGTGTTGTGGTGTCATAGGATTTGTGACTGACTTCTAAGATTTTTGCCTTAGTATGCTAATTTCAATTTTGTTGCTCATTCAATCTTTGATTCCATCAGAAATTCTCTTCGCTATTGCTTCTGAGGCTTGCATTCCAAAGTCTTGGAGTTGTTTATGGAGATTTGGGGACTTCACCATTGTATGTGTTCTACAATACCTTTCCTCACGGAATCAAACATACGGAAGATGTAATTGGTGCTCTTTCGTTGATCATTTACTCACTTACTCTTATCCCACTTCTCAAGTATGTATTCGTTGTATGTCGGGCGAATGACAATGGTCAAGGTAAACTAGTTTCTCTATATTGACTCTTCACTTCGGATTGGATATGAAATGCTGAATTTAACAAGGGCGTTTGTAGTGACAAGTGATGCTGCGTAATCTGATATGGCTTATTACAGTTTTCTGACATGAGGAATATAGACACTTTCAGGATTTGTTTTTTTGTAAACTTCCTTCTTTTCTTTCATGTCTTTAGACTAGTTAAGGTTTGGGAGTCCACTTCATCCAACACAATCCTCTTTCAATGTCTTAGTCTGTAATGTTGTCATCTATTGGTGCTGATGAGGCCCCTTGCTGCCATTTCCCAGGTGGGACATTTGCACTTTATTCATTGCTCTGTCGGCATGCAAAAGTAAATATAATCCCGAATCAACATAGGACAGATGAGGAGCTGACTACATATAGCCGTTCAACTTTTCATGAACGGTCTTTTGCTGCTAAAACTAAGCAGTGGTTGGAGAAGTATGCGTCTAGGAAGAATGCACTTCTTATTCTTGTCCTAGTTGGCACTTGTATGGTGGTTGGTGACGGAATTTTCACTCCAGCTATATCTGGTACCTCCATCTTGTTTATTTCCAGATCAATAGTCATCTATATGAGAGTTTTGTATTGTCTTTTAAGTTCACGTTATTGTTGATCTTTGAAGAAAATAAGATCGAATAATTCTACCATGGACTCGTATGAATCTTGTGGTTCACACCTTTGTAACTATTAGCAAGGTGTATATCCTAGGGAAGGTTTCCTGAATCTGGTAGGCATCATCTTGGTCAATGACGAGCACTTGGTGCAATTTGTTGGAAGCATTGCACATTTGTTTCACGATTGTTCGAATGTTTCGCTGAGAGTATGACTTGTAATTCAGTCTTTCAGCATGATGACCAGCGACTTGCATTGCCCATGTGTGGCATCTCCTCTCTTCCTTTCTGTAACCAGTAATATTTTGGTGAAAATGGGTTCTGAGAGGTACTTTCAGAACAAAAACATTTGAAAACATAGATTTGGATTATGGTTGAGCGCATATGCATCTTAGCGCGTATGAACCATTTCATTATGATATATCTTTCTAATCAAGTTGATGGTGTTTTCATCCCAGAAGAAAATGAAATGATATTTTAATTACAGAGGTGGCATTAGATTAGGAAAATCAATCATTTGGTTCTCATGTTCTACATAATGCATTGTAGTCATGATGTATATGAGTATATCTAAGATTACATTCAGAATATTTTTTTCCAGCAATTGGATTCCATGATTTCCATTGTTATACTGAAATCATGTGTTCCTTATAGATTAATCTGAAATGCTTAACCTTGTGCTGTCTATGACAGTTCTTTCAGCTTCGGGTGGCATCAAGGTGGATCACCCACATATGAGTAGTGGTAACTTCCTGTCCTGGATCTTTCAACAACTCATTCTCCCTATCTTGACTTCATTTCTCATTAATGCTTTTCACTTTGTCTGTGGCTGCAGATGTCGTTGTTGTTGTTGCTGTCATAATATTAGTAGGCTTGTTTAGCATGCAACACTATGGGACAGATAGAGTGGGGTGGCTCTTTGCCCCGATTGTGCTTCTTTGGTTTCTTTTAATAGGAGGAATCGGTATGTTCAACATCTTGAAGTATGACAGGAGTGTTCTAAAAGCTTTTTCACCTGTACATATTTATTGGTATTTAAGAAGGGGAGGCAAAGATGGTTTTACTTCCCTTGGCGGCATCATGCTTAGTATAACAGGTAATTGTATCCATTTTTTCATAGATCTCTTATACTTAAAAGAAGGTAGTTTGTTTTACAGGGTATTTTAAATCCCCATAAACAAAATGAGAGTCTATATGAACTTCCAGTTTTCTGATTAGGTTCAATATTACAGGTACAGAGGCACTTTTTGCAGATCTAGCCCATTTTCCAGTTTCAGCTGTACAAATTGCTTTTACGGTTGTAGTGTTTCCATGCCTTCTTTTAGCCTATTCTGGACAAGCTGCTTATCTTATGCAAAACCAGGATCATGTGAGCGATGTATTTTACCGTTCCATTCCAGGTATTTTCTGAACTATTCTTCTCAAACCATTTGTTCTCATTCAAACCTACAACATAATTTTCTTGGATTTTTTGTATCACTATACCGGCATGATAGCTTTAATGGGTAATTTTTGTTTGCTTTCTTAAATACTTCAAAAGAAGTATCTGATACCCTTTCATGTCTTTCTAAAAGATAATTGTTTGGCGAAAGATTACACGTTTGGAATGGATATGGGGCTAAAATAAGCATTAAGAACCAACAAACCTTTTGTCTTGAATGAAGTAATGGCTGGGAAGGGATCCTTTGTTTAATCCTATTGCCTCTCCAAATTGGAGAGTTGCTATCTTTCCCTGGATTGAAGTCCACCAGCATAATAAAGTAAGAAAAAATCATTGCTAAAAATGTCCACAGGTTACTGATTCACCAGTCAAAGCTTAACACAAATCAAGTAAGCTACTATCTGCTTATTCAAATGAAGAATAGTGGTACAAAGAGGCTTGTTAGAAAAAAATGAAAGCCTACTTACTTTGGTCCAAATGAAAACGATATCGATTTTTGTTTGCCGAGAATCCAAAAGTCTGTCATTGCTGGAAATTCTTAGGGGAGATTTAGTAGCAGCACAGAGTATGATTCCCTAGACATTTTCTCTTCCTAATGTCATAGACTGTCCTAGGCCTTATTACATGCAGGTCATGGGGCTGAGAGATGTTAAGTTACACCTTCTTCTTCTTCTTTGCAGACAGCATATATTGGCCAGTGTTTATCGTTGCAACTGCTTCTGCTGTAGTTGCAAGTCAGGCTACCATATCTGCTACTTTTTCGATAATAAAGCAGGCCCTTGCACATGGTTGTTTCCCGAGAGTCAAAGTTTTACATACGTCAAAGAAGTTCCTTGGCCAGATTTACGTCCCAGATATCAATTGGATTCTTATGATTCTTTGCATTTGCGTGACTGCTGGGTTCAAAAACCAAAGTCAAATTGGAAATGCCTATGGTAAGTTGATCCTTTTGATTTGTGCGTTCAAGTCCTCTTTTTCGAACTTCCATGGATCTTACACTTGTTTATGTACATTGCGTTGGATTATAAATAACCTGCAACAGGGACAGCTGTTGTGATTGTCATGCTTGTCACCACCTTGCTGATGGTACTTATCATGATACTTGTCTGGCGTTGCCATTGGATTCTTGTCGTGATCTTCACAGTTTTATCACTAGTTGTGGAATGCACCTACTTTTCAGCTGTTCTCTTTAAGGTTGATCAAGGAGGTTGGGTTCCCTTGGTTATTGCAGGAGTTTTTCTTCTCATAATGTATGTTTGGCATTATGGTACGTTAAAAAGGTACGAATTTGAGATGAGCAGTAAGGTTTCTATGGCGTGGATTGTTGGACTTGGCCCTAGTTTAGGACTGGTGAGAGTCCCTGGGATTGGGCTCGTGTACACCGAGCTAGCTAGTGGTGTTCCTCACATCTTTTCCCACTTCATCACAAACCTACCTGCAATCCATTCAGTTGTTGTTTTTGTCTGTGTGAAGTATCTTCCTGTATATACAGTCCCTGAAGATGAGAGATTCCTCGTCAAGCGGATCGGACCAAAGAACTTCCACATGTTCCGCTGTGTTGTGAGATACGGCTACAAAGATCTCCATAAGAAAGATGAGGAATTTGAGAAGAAACTCTTTGATAATCTCTTCTTGTTTGTTAGACTTGAGTCAATGATGGAAGGCTGCTCAGACTCTGATGAGTATAGTCTCTATGGTCAGCAAACTGAGCGTTCAAGGGAGGCATTACTCAACAAGAACAATGGAAACACAACCAGTTCTGTCATAGATTTTACGATTTCGTCGATCGACTCCATCGTGCCGGAGAAATCTCTATTGAATGGGAACTCAACAATCCTGTCATCTGGTCAGGCAAGCAGCCACACAGAGGTAGATGAGATTGAGTTTTTGAACAGTTGTAGGGATGCTGGGGTGGTACACATAATGGGGAACACAGTTATTAGAGCAAGGAGGGATTCAAGGTTCTATAAAAAGATAGCTGTTGATTACATGTATGCATTCCTTAGGAAAATCTGTAGAGAGAACAGTGTGATTTTTCATGTTCCTCATGAGAGTCTCTTGAACGTTGGACAAATATTCTATGTATAATTTCTTTTTTTTTTGTTCTTATTAAGGTCTTTTGTTAATTAATTCCGCTATTTATATATATATATATATATATATACACAACATAATTATTATTTCTAGTAATCTACTTATCATTCATCATATTTCAATAATATGATTAATATTAAAATGGTAATTGGAGTTGTATAAAAGTTCGTACATTGTTAAAATAATAAAATTAATTTGTAAAAAATTATATATATATATATGAAGTATGATGAATGAATGTTATTAATTTCAAAATTTCTTTTAAAATAAAAATTAAATGATTCCGACCAATATATTAATTGATAATTATTTTAATTAATATAAGACAATGTTATTAGTAACAATTTTAAATATATATTTATATAAATTCTATATATATTAAATTCTATATATTATAGAAATTATATGTAATAAATAGAATAATATGATAAATAAGATATGATAAATATATATGAGACTATAAAATCCAATGTTTTAAAAATTGAACCGATTCGATTGGTTTAACATTGAAAAACTTGAGCCGACAAATTTTTTGGCAAATAATATAAAATGACCCCTGTGTTATAGTTGACTATTCAAATTAGCCCCTGTTTTTTTAATTCGTTCAATCTAGCCTCTGTGTTTTGTAATTTCATTCAAAATGCCCATTTGAAATTTTTGGGACAAAATTACCCTCCTTTTATGAAGATATAT
>JAOSBP010000003.1:28507233-28544645 GCA_027563825.1 Erythroxylum mucronatum
TGGTCTCACTCTCAGCAGCTATAATCACCCCAGTAAGTTACCTTCTTCTTCTTCTTATTCTATCCACTTCTGCTTTTCATTTCATGCAAAAGCATTGAACCAGCCTATCTATAGAAGTCGAACCCACAAACTACGATGAATTCAGTAATCACAGTGAGGTCGAAAGCAGCAATGAATCCAAGCCCCCATTATCAGACAACATCTTCATGTCGGGCCCCAAAATGGGTAGTTCGACTTTTGAATCGCTTATTGAAAAGTTGGCGACTTCAGGCGATTTCAAGTCGTTAGAGAAGGTTTTGCACCGTATGAGGCTTAGGAAAGAGTACTCTGGAGAAAGCTTTCTTGCTATGTTTACATTTGCCCAAAAATGCCCTTAACCTGAATTAAAAATCAGACCTAAATTTAATATCAAAAATAAGAAATTTAAAATTAAAAAGATTTAATTGGTAATAAATCTTCACGAAATTAGTTAAAAATTAAATAAAATTGAAGAATTTAAAATATATATTATAAATATTCTTATTTATTAAGCTGAAAAATAAAAAACTGAAAAAGTTAATTTATTCAAATTTTTAATCATCCAAAATAATTAAATATGATAGTAAATGAGAGTTAGAAAGGGTGTGTTTATAGTTAAAAATTAATCCTGTTGGTTTAGGACTTCTCTTTGAATCACAAAAAAAAAGAGATTAAATATATTCAAATTTAAATGTTAAGCTAATTAAAAGTAAGAATTATATTCTTAAATCATAAGTAATAACAACAAGAGTTACCTTGTTTGGCCTGATCTGATCCGGCTTGATCTAAATTCAAAAGATTTAACTTGAATTGACCAATTTTTTGAATGAGTTCGGCTTTATTCTTTTGAAAATTTTAGGTAAGATTCGAGTTACTTGGCTTGAAAATTACAATTTTTAATAGACTCAAAATTAAAAAAAATACATTACTTTTAATTTAAAAAATAAAAATATATAGTTAATCTAATTTGATCTAAGTCTGATAGGATTTCCGGTCGCTCAAGTCCGATCAAGCTCTAACTCAAACCTAAAGTCTCGAGTATGATCAAGTTTTAGGTCAGTTTCGGATATGATCACAAAGACACAAACAAAACTCAAAGCTTTACTGAGCCCAAACTCGGCCTAACTTATTATCACCCTTAATCTTCATATTTATTATCCATATTTACAGAGTATATATATATATATATATATATAATCATAATCTGTTAGCACAAATATAAAATTATGAAAATCAATGCTAATAACAACGTAACTACTCTACTGGAATCTGGACTAAGATTCGCAGACTATGTACTGAAGCCCAGTTGCCGAACAGACTCCATGATATTCTGCTGGAGCTGCCCAAACTAGCTATTTCTCAATTCGACAGAGCAGTCATCCTCATTTCAGTGGCGACCTACTCTCAAGAACTCTGGAGGGAAAGGAATCTACGAAGATTCCATCAGAAGATTACCCCCCAACCCTCTACCCTAGAGCTTATCACAACATGCATCAGAGAGCAATTAATCTCCACCCAGCTGCACACTAGGTGTAGTAGGGGCCTAGCTCTCCTCTGGAGAGTCTAGTCTCCTACATGGCCGATTTCTCAGACCGGTAGTCTCAGATCGGTAAACATAGGGGAGGAAGGCTTTGATACTAACCTGTTGATCATCCAGCTGCCATCTTTACGCATCAGTCCGACGTCGAGCTCCAGGAAGCCCACGCAGGGATCTCGTCCTCTCCTTCGGTCTTCCTGCAATTTCACCAATCTTAGTCAGCCCGGAGAAGTACCTCCAGTCTTGGATCTTTTATCACTTACCGATGGATCCCTTTTCTGTGCGCGGTAGCAGACGAAGCCTCTGAGGGCGCCTCAGTTTCGTGCCCTAGCCAGCTCCACTATTTCCTTCTTGAGTAAATTCTGGATGGGTTGCGAAAGTTAGATTTGTTTTGCCCTAATTGCGCTTATTCCCTTTGTTCACAGCTTGGTCCGATTGATCCTTTGTTTGGATTTTTATTTGCACGAGGAAAGAAAAGAAAATATTGAAAAAACAAAAGAAAAAAGAATATAAGAGAAATTAAATTTTTTTCTCTTGTTTATTTTCCTAATTTGTTAAAGGAAGAAATTGAAATTTATAAACCTTTATGTCTTGATTATAGAACTTGTTTATGTTTTGTTAAATAAGGATACAATGGTAATTTACTTATCTTGTCTTGCTTTGTCTTAAATTTCTCCTCCTTTTTTACCAATTTGGTGGAAAATATATTTAGTCTAAATTTCTCTTCTATTCTTTTCCATTCTCTCCCTTTTCCTTGCTTATTTTTGTTCAAACAGTAAAAAGGAAGAGAAATTGTATTTTCCTTCCATTCTTTTTTCTTGCTTTCCTTCTATCCCGGGTCAGTTGAGCTTGTAGTGTTTGGTTTTGTGCTTGGGATATTTTACATTTTATTCAATTCAATTTTAAATTTTCAACCAAAAAAAACAACATAACGGTAAGTTTTAGTTAATATTTACATTATAATAACCAAGTAATAAATTTAAAATTAAATTTAAATATGGCATTCCCTATTAATATAATAGCTAGAATTTATATTCTAATATGTCACAAAAGCTTTTCAATTAAAATATGCCATATTTCAAAATCTTAAAATAGTTAAAATAAATGATTTATAAAATTTTGATAAAATATATTTTGAATTTTACGATCTGCATAAAATTAAAAATATAAAAACGACAAATAAAAATCTAAGAAAATGTACTATTAGTTGACATAGAATATATACAAAAAAATCATCTTATATGACAAAACAAGTCTTTTTCTGTGTTTCAAATTTTATATATATAAAAAAAAGATACTTTTCGAAAAAAAACATATATAGATGATAATACATTAGAATTGTGTTGAACTATTTTTATTAAGTATATAATCATTACGACATATTTTTAATGATAAACAAGAATTTAAATTATAGAATAATTATTTATATAAATAAATAACGTGTTACAATGGTGCATTTTTGCCAAAACTGATATTTAACTAATCTTGTAAAATTTGTATCATGTATCAAAATATTATTTTTATCGATCCAACTAATAAATAAACATCCACGTAAAATTTAATAAACACATCACATTAATAAAAATAATATTTTAACCTATTTTATACAAGCAATTCCTAAATTAAATTAAAAATTAACACAAATTAAAAAATTAAAAACTATTAAATTTATTGTCCCAAAATTTAAACTATTTAATTTTTTGGCCACAACCGGACAACGGGCCAAAACGTAAAAAACGACATCATTTTTTAATTTAAAAAAATAACCAGATGGGCCAGGCCAGGCCGCCCGTGACCCATACGGTTGGAAACGACCAGCCCGATCCATTGACATGCATTTAGAATGCAAGAAAAATCGTCTTTATAATATCATGATGAGGATGAAACTTAAGAAAAATAAATCATGCAAGTTTCACATTCACTATTAACAAAAATAATGCATATACATCATCCAATTTCTTCTCAAAGTTTTGCACAGCACACAGCTATAGTTTTTGTCTCACATTATGGAACCTCTTAACAACCATGACTCTGCATGTAGAATATATACACACTTTTACATAATATATATATATATATAGAGCGAGAGAGAGAGGGTCATAAAACATACTCATCATGTATAATAACAGAATTGGGAGGTGTACTGCTACTTTGGAACAATATGTGGCTGTTGCTTGGTTTGGCAAGCTGCAGACATGGCACGCAATCGTCTAGCAATTTGTGTGAAAGATGGTCGAGCCGCAGGATCAGGGGCCCAACATTGCTCCATTAGCAATCTCCACTCAGGATCACAAGAGCTTGGCACACGAGGCCTTAGTGTGTTGCTCACTATGCCTCCTGAAAGCCAGAAGAGAAGTCAGTAAGTAAACTTCAGCTGGAGGAAATCTAACTAAGCCACGACCGCAAAGAATCCTCAGTCGGTAAAACATTTGCAGGCAAGCAAGCACATAGATTTCCACATTTATGTGTTGAAATTAACAGCTAATAGTGGTCGTTTATTCAGTTTCCTGAAGCTGATGATACACACCTATGATTGCTCCATAATGCATATTAGCATAAGGCTCGTCACCGGTCAGAATCTCCCACAGGACAATGCCGAAAGAGAACACGTCAACCTGCAAAAATTAAATGTGTTAACAGACGTATTCTTAAGAATCTGCAAGCTTCAATGCTAACAGATTGATGCATCACAGTGATCAATCCAAGTGAAAAAAAAGCTGCACCCCGCCCCCTTTTGTTGCCACAGAAAGCAACTGGCTGGGCAATTACAGCCAAGAAGTTTATCTTTTTGACCTTCCTAGAATATATTGTACAAAAGAACAAATAGTACTTACCTTTTCAGAAACCTTCTTTTTCCCCTTCCTAGAATATATTGTACAAAAGAACAAATAGTACTTACCTTTTCGGAAACCTTGCTGCTACTACCATTCAACAACTCTGGAGCCATCCATGGAAGAGTCCCCCTTACACCTCCAGTAACCAAGGTATTTCGTTTAATCTTTGACAAACCAAAATCACCAACCTGCAAAGTAGAAGTGCTTAACTCTCCTGTCAAAATTTCTTGGACCCTGGACTTGTTAGCTACTCTTTAAGCAAGAACATGGACAACAGATCATCATAAAAGTAACAATCACCATACAATGAGAACCACCAAAGCAACAATAGCACTGATAAATACCTTGCAAATAGGTCTCACAGGATCCTTCAAGTTAACAAGCAAATTGTCACATTTCAAATCAAAATGCACAATGTTCTTTGAGTGTAAATACTCCATTCCAAAAGCCGCATCCATCGCAATAATGAGTCGTTTGCGACGGTCAAGATGCCTTGAAATTTACAGTTGAGAAGACAACAATAACAAAATAAGCAGAGGTCTCTTAGAACTCAACAATATACATGCATATATAAGGAAATACCTGTCTTTGCTAAGCAAAACACGTCTAAGAGAGCCATTCACCATGAACTCTGTCACAGTGGCCAGTGTTCCTCCA
This sequence comes from Erythroxylum mucronatum, assembly GCA_027563825.1. NCBI lineage: Eukaryota > Viridiplantae > Streptophyta > Magnoliopsida > Malpighiales > Erythroxylaceae > Erythroxylum > Erythroxylum mucronatum. Next base: position 28,512,280 of record JAOSBP010000003.1, read on the forward strand.
GGTCCATCCCGCACCACTCCATAAAATGCTACAACATTGGGGTGGTGAAGTTTTGAGAGAATTTCAGCCTCACGACGGAACTCGACAGTCTGAAAAATATAGTAATACGGAATAAGTAACTCAAAAAAGAACTGTCACTCTCTCAGCCAACATCAAATGCCAATGATCTTATCATACAGTGTTAATTAATAAATCTATTTTCCGTCAGAAAGTACAAGAGCATTCTTAGAGTTAAAGAAAACTAAAAAAATTTATAAGCACCAGAACTAAGGTCCATACAGAGAAAATTCAAGGTATTCAATCCTTCTAAAATAGATGGTACTTAAGCCAGTTAGTCCAAAATGAAACTTATTTATTTAAGCCAGTTGATCCAAAATGAAACTTATTTACAGAAATTAAGTTAAAAAAATTTTTTTTACCATTACAGTGATTATTTAATCATATGAAGAATCAACAGAAGAAAACTAGCTCACCAATCTTTCTTGCTCTGACGAACGACCAGTGAAACAGCTCTTCTTTATTCGCTTAATAGCAACATCAGTTCCCCTCCACTTTCCATGGTAAACAGTTCCAAACGTGCCAGAACCCAGTTCTCTTAGCTCTTCCAGATCTTCATTTTTTATTATCTAGAATAATATAAAAGGTTTCCCATGAAATGAAAATAACCAGCAATATAAAACAGGTTTGGCAAATCAAAGAGGATGGGGGTAGAGGTATAAGACAACAAAAGGTTGACAAGAACCGCTGTCCACTAAGCACTGAAATAAAGTGATATTTCTGAATAAATGAAGAAGGGGAACAAATTGAAGGAAGTGTCACTGAATGGTCCTTTTCTTAACACCAGAAAACACCCAAAAATATGTGAAGATTTTAACTCGAGCACTAGTTCTTTTCCGTAACCTTAAATATTTCATTTTGTAGTCTAATGCCTTAAAATGGATCAATGGTGACATTAGTTATATGGTAGATGCTGTTGACACATTATTTTGCATAGAACTTCATTTTCTCCAGCTGTTAGGTCTATACAATACATCTATACTTCACTCCGGGTCCTTTCATACTCTTCATTGTCCAAATAACTATAGTAAAAAATATTCTAATTTAAAACTTAGCTGCTCCTCTTAGATGCTAAGAATTAAAATTCTCAGGTTAAGACATTGGGCAACAACAAAATTTCTGCAACAAAGAAAAGCAATTTACCTGCAAGGTACTCATATCAAAGTCTACAAAAGGAAGATCAACAAGAGGTGCGTCAGTCGTCTGAAAATCTAACTTTCCATCATGCTGATAAAAGAGGAGAATTGCAGAGTTATTCATTTGCAATATGGTTAAGAACTGATGGATTTTAAACACACACAGAGCAGAAGAGAAGTACCTCATATTCTGACTCTGGAACTCTAGAGTTTATTCCTCTCAACTGTGCACTGTCCTTGCCCTTGTGCATAGAAGGACCATAGTTTGTATGTGAAGGAAGCGAACCCACAGTATCGGATTCAATGGCATCAGAGATTTCTTGCTGCATGTCCTCATCAAAATTGATATGTGACTCAACTTGAGGCATGGGAACTCCATCAGACTGCAGAGGTGGATAGCTATAATCAGTAGTTACCCCTCCTTCAACGGTTGTAAGAGAGGATGAGAAACCTGGATGGTCCTGGTCAATAAGGGAAACATCTTTCCTGACAAACTGATCTTGTGCTAAGTTTCGAAAATACGACCAACGTTTGGGATCATGATTCTTCGTGTTCAAGCTCAAACCAGCTCCATCAACATGCATTGGGTTTATGCCAGTGAAGTTTTTTTCATGGTTTCTAACTTTAGAAAATATATCAGACAGTATATCACAAGGAAACCTATCATTAATATCCACCGATATGTCACCTTGCTGTGATGGAAAAAAGTCTGTGCCAGATTCCCCTTGAGAAACAGCCCTGTCTGAGTTCTCTACTGACGGCAAAGGTTTTACACCTAACTTAGCATTATCATCATTATCCTTGTTTGCAGTCACCTCCAATGTATTAGCCTTTGATGCCGGAATCTCAGCTGAGTTCTCTACCAACATCAAAGGTTGTACACCTAAATTAGCATTATCATCACTATCCTTGTTTGCTGCCGCCTCCATTGGAATAACCTTTAACGGCAGGAAAGCAGATTTCTCATGATGTTTATCAACCATTCCTGGACTTGCTATTGGATTTACCAATACAACTGTTTCTTTATCCTTTCCTTGGGCAACTTCATAGTCATCTGGAGAATTGACTATCACTTGTCCCATTTGCAATTTCTGCCCATTTGATCCAAGGCCTTCTGATGCATTAAATGTCAATCTAGTGATATTATCAGCAGACTCTTTGTACTTTTCAGACTGAGCTCTTCCTTCTTCCACGAGAAGAGCATCTGCATAACGGATTTTTGCAGATGTGAGAGGCTGCTCGGTCCGGGGGGTTACACTCCCTTCATGCAATTTAGCAACAGATTCTGTGACTTCTTGAGAATAACTAGGATGTGCTTGGGTTATTAGAACTTGAGGATTGAAGGAATCATCAGATTTTGACAACCGATTTAATTCTGCTTGCTCCCTGGGAATTCTCTCAGAATGGAAGACACGTTGAACCAATGGTGGTTCAAGATAGCTAAAGTCTGTTGGATCAGCCTCAGAGTCACCGTATCCAGGGGTAACTGCGCCTGCAGAAGCACATTTACTAACATCATTTTTCTTCCCATCATTTACAGCTTCTGCAAGCATTGAATTCTGTGCAATTTCTGGCAGACTTTTGTTACTTTTTGAAGGCAAATTTCGTACTCCTATGTCTGGAGATGCATTGACAACCACAGCTTCTTGTCTAGATTCATAGGCTGGAGTTTGACTTCCTTTTGGAAGCAAGGAACTAGAGTTCTCATTTTCAAATGTTCGACTTTCCACAGTTTCTTGAATTTTAGGGAAGGATCCATCTCGTTTCATTTTCAATTCCTTTAATGGTGCTTCCTTATCAAGAGCTTGACTTCTCTTTGGTTCATTTAATTTCTGGTTAGAGTTATCTCTTTTCAGCTTTGCGTCTTTTGAGCTTACTTCCACATTTTGAACATGAAAGCCGCCATAAGTTGAGTCTTCACGCAAAGACCCCTGTTGAACTGGATATCCCTGGAAGGGCATTGGCACTAAACTTTCACCAGCTGCCAGATGGTTGGAGGGCTGTGAGCCATAACCATGTTGGAGTGCAACAGAAAAAGGGTTGGTAACTGTTCCATCCATCTTTGGGAAGCTACTCACAGGTTGCATGGAGGATACAGGTTGCTGGCTACCATGCATCTGCTGGGTCTGATAAGGCTGTGACATAGAATCATAGGCACTTGAAGAGCTTACTTGCAGTGGTTGGGAGGATTGTCTTGTTGATAGGGGCACATTAAGAGCTGTGCTACCACTAGGTAAGTCAACCCTAACCCTGCCCATCTCCCTATCAACATTGAGACTAAGCAACTCATCCAAATTGTTCCTAGAAGTACTTGCTAAATTAATTGAGCTCTTCCTTGAACCCAAATCCATACCATTCACAGCAACTACATACTGGAACTCAGAATCACCCTCCGTGTTCTCTAAGCCAAACTGTGGATCCTCCAAATCATTAACAGAGAATAAGAACATTCTAGGCTTCTGTGATCCTCCATCTCCTATTATAGCGCATTCATCCATCATGTTCTGTAGATCCTCATCACCGGATACAGAAACCAGTGCATCAAGATCCTCACCAGGGAGTTGGTACTTTATAACATGCACTTGATCATATATCATTGATACCTTCTGCTGAAGCTCTTGCCAAGAAATATTCTTGCTTAATCCGATAACTCGCGTTTCACCGCCAACATATCTAAGCTTTCCATCACATGGCCGGGGAAGAATTGTACCACCAAAGCTGCAGAGGAACTTCAACTTCATTGATAAACTACCGGAAGCTCCTGAAGAGGGAAATTCACGAATTCCTCGAGTGCTGTCATTTCTCGATGATGTTCGTGGGACAGATTGCATAGAATTGTAGTAGTTTTGGTTTTCATGCACGGTAAAGCCTTGCCTTTCAAATTCTTGGTTATGGCCTTTTTCTAGGGCACCAAGCATAGAGATTTCAGAACCACTTTCTGAACCTGTGTGACGTATTCCTATTATACCCTTCAGATCGGTATACCCAGGTGCACTATTAGGATCATTATGAGAATTAGGGAAGAAGTGTTGTCTTGGATTCATAAATTCAAGTGCAAACTCTTCACCAGTCTGAATTGAGTAATTAAGTACAGGTCTAGCTCCAACAGACATGTTGTAATCAGGAGGTCGTACATTACTATTTATATTAGCTGATGGATCATGCAAAAATCTTTGATTGGCCGAACCTAAACCCTCATTTACAGTTTCCACATTATTGTATCGAGCTTGTTTGAGGGTCTTCTGTTGATTCATTGTACCTTTTCCAACTTTTCTCTCCATAGAGTTCAACTACAACAGCAAGGTAAGATGCAATGAATCCCATATCAGCAGAGAAACACTACGATCTCAGAGCACAAATTTTGCTTGTCAGACATCGTATTTCCAGGGATATAACTTACTGATTCCTTAAAGAGCAAAAGAAAAAAGACATAAAAACCGTTAAGAATCATGAAGTCAAGTATAAAAAGGCTCTCTTATTGACTGAAGTAATATCTAGGACAAGAAAAAACAAATTCCAGAAAAAATATCAAGCATCAGATTCAATTTCTACTCACAAATAACCAAAGAAAAATTGAATACTTCATCATAATTATCTTGTCTATGCCATTCACAAGCAAAAACTAGTTTGTATTGTAAATTAGATAAACTCAAAAAGCAAACTAATGAAATCTTTACTCCAAAGAATCGACTAGAAATTGCAGTAACTTAATCAAGTTCACGTGCATTAGAAGATCTTATCGCGGAAGGAGCAACGAAATTACATAAGCAACATAATCAGATGGGCACCCAATTCAGAATACCCACTTCAAATCAAACTGAACCCAAGACTCGAAGATCCTTTTTTTCAATTGAGCCCCCCGTAAAGCTAGAAAAGTATCATAAAAACATACTACCAAGCCCAACATGAAAAAGGCAGCAATTTTTGCAGCTAAATCAAACCCAATCATTTAAGTTCTGACCAGACAGACGCCTGCTTCCATAACGCAAAAAGGAAAAAGAGAAAACGAACCTTACCCAGAATCCTAAACAATCAAGCTTATCGCAACTCAGCTGATCAGAACAACACTTCAAGTGAACAATAATCATTCATCAATCACGACGATCGATAGAAAACTAGCTAGGAAAAACACAAGTCGAAGGACAGAAAGAAGATTTTAAACCGAAACAAGAAACAAACGAATCGATCTAAAATTAAGCACCAGTACCTGGATATCAACAAACCTAGGCTCTGTACACTTAGGTACCAATCTAGAGTTTAATACCACTTTAAACCATAAATCTCAAGTCAATCTCCTTAAGTCTTTTTCTCTTCGATATTTTAATATCACATTTCAGATTTATTTACACTAAATTTTTAAAAATTCGTATTTTCATTTTGGGGTTCAGAAGTAAATTTAGTGATTTTTAGGGTCAAAATAACCATTCTTGTCCTCAAAAAGTCTTGGCCAGCCTCAAGCGTGTCAGGTGAGCGTGCTAATCACGAACCAATTATCTGTCGTTTTCCAAGTGAGGAATGTGGGACCCTACTTGCAGCAGCACGTCATGTGGTAGGTGAGATATTTGTCAGAACTTGACTAGAGCGAGTTAAATACGGAATTAGAAAATTGGGCTCAGGGCTAATAAATTGGACCGAGTGAAGTAGGACTATATTTTGAGGAATAACAGGTGTAAAAGTATTTAATTTTTTACTTTTTTAATTAACACGTTACATAATTATATGTTTAATTGGATGATTATTAATAGAATAAAATAAAATATAATATAATATTATTCTATCATTTGCGAAGAGAGTTTATAATAGAATTAGATGGAAGGGAAAAGTTTCACATTATATCTCATTTTATCATAAACAGGAAAAATAAGTTACCTCCGATTTGAAGAGTTTGTGATAGAATGTAAAAAAGAAATAACATTTCACTATATTACATTACAAACTCTTCTTCCAAACAGCATTTTACTATTTACATTATAAACCCTTTCATCCTTCTCAAAAAACAATTTTTTAATATTACATCCATTTACATTCTATTTCATTATAAATCATTTCATTCCATTAAAAACCTTACGTCCGACTAAACATAGCTTGAATAAAAACAATCTTTTGACTTTATAGGGTGCTTAGTTAGTCAGTATGGGAAGAAAGAAAAAGGTAAGGAATAAAAAAAGGATGCTTAGAAAAATATTATGATTAGATAAACACTATTTATATATGGGGCAGTACTACATACCTCTCGATTGTGAGAATAATGTAAGTCATTACACTAAAAATAAGGCATGCTATTTTTCCATCGCATTTTCCCCTTCTTTTTTCTTATGACACTCTCTCTCCCTTAAGCAACATTAGCAAATTGATGCATCTCGACTCCATACTGACAGCATCCTTAAGCCACCTCCGCTCCACACCAACAGCAGCCTCAAGGTTTCTCTGTTAGGGACAGGCTACTTCACAGGTTAGGAAATACATTGTTCCTATAAATATCCCTTTACTTCGCTCCCTATAACTTTGTTCTTAAATGTTCATTCTTGATTTTCATATTTCTTCAATTAAATCTGAGAGATTTTGAGCCATTTGGGACATACCCTTTTGTTGTGTCTAATTTTTTTATTGATTTTTTGGGTACTTATATTATGATTTTGGTTTTAAATTCTTGTCTTTTAATCCAATTTTGAATGAAATCAGGTTCTATGGTTTGTGAATATTGTAAGAATTGAAGAAATTGGGCCAAAGTCACCCGGGTGACAGGAGCTGTCACATACGTGATGGAAAGAGTCACTTGTGTATTTTTTTTTTCCTTTTTTTGTTTTTGGTACCAAAGTTGTAATTTTTTATGAATTATGTACATTTGAGCTCTCTACTTATTGTCTAAAACAATTTTGTGTCATCTATTCGTATAATTCAAGAAGGAAAGAAAATTAGGGTTGATTTTCACAACTACTATGTAATGTACATGCTTCTCTAATGTAGGGTTCATCGTGCCATGTTATTATAGTCCTCAATCAAAAAAATGGTATTAATTTCATATACTTTCTAATCTACAATTCTCTTAGAGCTATGTTTGTGCTTGGTTACTAATTTGCGTATTCCTAGTAATGGTTGTACTTGGTTGAGGAGTACCTAGATCAACGTGCATGCTCTTGAATTTACAATTACTTTTTGAATTTTTTAAATGTAGATCAAAATAGCTTACCCCTATTAGTGAATGACGACACAAACTAAAGCAACTTTTGATACTTTAACAAACAACAAATAATATGATGGTTCTTTTTATTTGTTGTCCATTATGTTATCATTTGTTTGTACCTTCGAAATAAGGTACTTGAAATTGAAACAAAGGAAAAAAAAAGGATTGATATAACGACATGAATGTTTAGATTGACCATGGATTGTGATGATGCCTACATTAGTGAACTTCGTATGGATAGAGCAACCTTTAAGATATTGTGTGATGCGGTAAGACATGTCGAGGGTTTAAAACCCACCTGGAACACATCCGTATAAGAAGTTATAGCAATGTTCATATACACCTTAGTTTACTATAAAAAAGAATAGGACAATTAACCTACTTTTTCTCTGTAGTAGAGAAATCGTGAGCCGACTATTCCATAAAGTTTTTTATGCAATTATGAGATTGCATCATATTTTGCTCAAAAAGTTGGAGCCTATTACTCACAATTGTCAAAATGAGAGATGGAAATATTTTAAGGTAATTGAACATTATAATTAACCTATAATTCCAATATGAAAGCTTTTATATTCTAAATCATCTTTTTTATTTATTTATAGGGTTGCCTAAGAGCCTTAAATGGGACACTAATTAAAGTTACACGTCTTGGTGAAGATAAGCCCCGATATTGCACAAGAAAATGATGTATTTCAATAAATGTTTTAGATGTTTGTTGCTTAAACATGCAATTCATATATGTATTTCCTGGTTTGGAGGGCTTTGCATACAATAGTTGTATGCTTCAAGATACAATCTCAAGGCCTCATGGTCAACGTGTCCCTCGAGATAAAATTGTGTTACAATATCCAATTTGGTTTATTTTTGGGTTATGCTGCTCAACCATAACTTATTATTCAATTATAAAGGTTGTATTGGTTGATTCTGGATATAGAATGCAAATGGATTTTTTGCTCCGTATCAATGGCAATACTATCGCCTCAAATAATTCAATGGCCATCAATAAGTGACAGCAGAGGAAGTTTTTTGTTATGAAGTTTTTAATCTTGTGTTTTGTGTAATTCTTTTTATATAATCGCAAAAATGCAATTGGAATGTGGAACTTTAAATTCCTATATTTGTGCAAACTGGACATAGTGTGGGGTAAAGATACATCCACGGGACTCAAAGTTGAGGATATAGCTGAAGCAGGTGCTAAGGCTAATTACCCAAAGAATATGACAGTGTGTTCTTCATCGAACAATGAAGATGAACCCGTTATGGTCTTTAATATATAAGGATCCTTAGCTATTCCTTCAAGCACCCATGCCACAGAAAAGCAAAAACATCTCTTACCAAGAAAGGAAAGTTTTTGCAAGAAAAAAAAACCAACAACGCTTTAAGAAACTTTGGCTTAAGGTTAGACAACTTCATTGTAAAGTTTAAGTCTATTTGCAATCAAATGGCGTCACAATATACTACTGTTACAAATGTTTCGATTGAGGAGTCTAAATTTCATTCCCTGACTAATGAGAAGATGGAAGAGCTCATCAATGAACTTCTTAATATTGACATATCTCAAATAGATGTTGGTAAGGTTGTTGTGTTATTCTATAATGATCCTGCTAAATTTCAAGTTTTGTTTGCTTTGCCAAGTCATTTAAAAAGATCCTCAGTGATTACGTTCCTGTATTCATCTTATAGTCTATGAATTATGCGATGAAGCATATTAATACTTTGGTATATGAGGATTTATAAGTAATATAAACTTAGGATGCAATTGATGTTGCCTAACTAGGTTATTTTGTATTAATTGGGAATTTTGTAGTTGCGATGCAAATAAAGCTTGTAGTGTTAACCTGGTTATTTTGCATCATTTGATGGCTTTTCATTGAGGTGTCGTGCTTAGCTGTGATATTTTACATTATTTGCATCATCAAGGGAATCTAAATTGTATTAAACTCTACATCCTCTTGTGGACATGATTGCATGCAATGAATCGAATGCTCTTTACCTTTGTTTCATGAGCATTTTGATAAAAGGAATAAAATTTATGGGTTCAACTATATTACTTTATTCTATTGCAGCAACTGAATGGTAGATATTATGGTTACGTCGATGAAGTGTACAATATTTTAGATGATTAAATTGTATTTTGAGGGGATTATGTAGCTGATGATATGTTAGTGCAAGCAAACACTTGAGCATTTTTTTCTTCAAGAGTTTGGAAAGGAAAAATCGCAATAAACTTGATTTTAAACATTTAGTCATCATAAATAGGGTGCATAAATTAATGGGGTGTTTGGTTAATGGGTACAGGAAGGGAGGATGGGTAAGGAATGAAAAACAACTGCTTAGTAATACATTATCTTTGGATTAACTGTATTTTTATATCCGAGTTTTGGGTATTATTCCATACTGCTCGATTATGAGAGAGATGAAAATTATTCACTAAAAAAGGAAGTGTCATGGGCATGACACTTATTGACACCCGCGTGACACTCCTTTCTCCCCTCTTTTTTAGCAATCAAATGTAATAAAATATAATTAATTAATTATATTTTTTCTTTTCAAGCAATTAAATATAATTAATTAACACATATTAAAATATGATGTAAAAAACAATTTTTTTTATTTCTTCAGATTTTTAACAAATCAACTACTATCAATGGTAATAGTAATCATTTTTTTGTCCTAACCAACCATCATAATTATAATGATTATATTCATTCTTATTTCTCATTATGTTCATTTCTATTCATATTACCATGATCCTATGTGAACCAAGCACCCCTAAAATATAATTAATTAGAATGTGTTTAAAATTTGATTTAAAATAAAATTTTAATAACTTTTATTTCTTAAGATTTTTAACAAACAACAACCATAAATGGTAATAGTAATAATTCTTTCATCCTAACCGATCATCATAATTATAATAATTATATCAATTTTCATTCCTCACTATATTCGTTAGAAATCATATTACCATTTCCCCAATTGAACCAAGCACACTCTTAATTTATGAAATTTTAAAAAGATTCGTTCTTAAATTAAAATATTTAAAAATTTGGTAATAATATAAAAAATCCTAAAAATTAGGCACTCTTTTATTTGTTATATTTTTTTAACCTAACATTTTATATTTTAAATCATAATTGAGAAACTATAATTCAACTTTTTTCTATGTGGCAGTATAATAAACTAAATGGTATAATTAAATTTGATAGTTAAATTCTAATTACTAAGCCAAATTCAATATAAATAAATACTAGTAAAATTACAAAAAACCAACAATTTACGATAAATAATAGTAATAAACTAAATAATGTGATTTAATACCATCTGTTTGTATTTTAATAAATATTACTTAAAATAAAATAATATGATTTATTAACATATTTATTTCAAATGGTTATTAGATTTATTTTTTAAAGAATTAATTGATTTAGAAGTTTCTACTCTTTTGAAATTTTTTTAATTTAGTATGAAAATTTTTAAAGTTTTCATTTAATTGATTAAAATTTTAAAATTCATATAAATCATATCAAAACGTTATTTTTGTTGATGTAACTAATAGATGAATGTCTACGTAGTATTTAACGAAACACATCACATCAACTAAAATAACTTAGAATTATATGAATTTTAAAAGGATAATCATTAAATTGAAATAATCTCAAAATGTTACAAACTTTTAAATTTATTATCTCTTTTATAAATAAAAGTGATTTAAAGGCGAGGAAAATATGTTCACCCTTATTATCATTAGTGTAAGAGGCTAATTAAGTATGGTCATTACTATTCTAACATTTACAGAGTTCAATGTTTAATCTTCTAAAGAATAAGGAAATGACATCTTCTACTTAAGTTGTTGGATTTGTAATAAACTATCCAATTACAACAATTAATTAGAAATTTTCACTTAATAATTAGCTCGTTAGGTTTTAACAATAATTCAAATTTAATTGTTTATATGGTCATTAAGTTTTAACTAAATTTTGAGTTGCTTTTTTATTTTTATAAAAATTAAACATTTAACAAATATTTTTAAAAATTTAACAACGCAATGTCAATCATTTATTGTAAAAAATTCAAAATAATTTAATATTCATAAATAATAATTAAAATTGTTTTGTTTAATTAAGAAAATGATTTGAAATAAAATCCAAATTTTCTATAGTAAAAGTTATTTTTTATGATAATAATATTATTGGTTTCATTAAAAAAATAGGATACATTCTATTGTATTTATAACATAAGGGTACAAGGGGGAAAAAAACTAGTAACAAACTACATTTTAAATATTTATCTACAAAATATGGTAATGTTTTAGACTTACCATATAACACACAAAATAGAAATTCAATGTATGTATATAATAATTAGTTCCTTAAGTTTTAAGGATAATTTAAATTTATTTATTTATGTAACCGTTAATTTTTAACTAAATTTTGAATTGTTTCTTTTTTTTTATAACCTCTCTATTAATTAGAGGTAAAATTGTATATTATTGGACTTTTCCAAACTCCGATTGTTAGTAAAATTTCTGGTGTTGTTGCTTGTTGAAATATTTTCTTATAATAATTTCAACCTTTAATGGTTATTTTTTTAGAAATTAACATTCCAATGTTAAGGAGGAATTTTCAATAATTTGTGATTTATAAATAATAATTAAAATTGTCTTGATTAAATAAGAAAAATGGCAGAAATCTTAAAAAGTGTCCGACATAGTTTTGACGTGTGGCCTTACCGTCATTTCCAAAACAATGACATTTTTGAATTTTTTCTAAAAAAATGACAGGCCAGGTTGTCTTAATCCTGCCGTTACTCATTGAACCGTAGGTCGAATCACGGGCCAACCTAGACTTGACTTGTCAAGCCACAGGTCACCATGATTAGGGCTGACCCGGCTCAACCCATTAACATCTTCAAAAAAAAAAAAAAAAGAATCCAAACAAAATCTAATGAAACATAGAAATAAGAGACAAGCTAATTTCACACTTTGTCACACACAGCAGACGCCTCTTACAAAATTTTGAAAAAGAGTGAAAAAGAAAAAAGGGAAAATATGGGTGAACATTACGTACATCCACGTGGCATGTTCTCAGTGGTTGAGTGTTTTTTGAGAGGAGGGTACTTTTTCTCTCTAAGGACATCTCTCTCTCTCCATCTCTCTCATGCACTGCCATGTCAGAGTGCAACCCGTCCTATGACCCCGGCGAGTCCGTATTATGTATGTTTCTCTCTCTACAACTATGCGATTTCCCTCTCTAAATCTTATATAGTCCCATGTCTCTTTCGATATATTTCATATTTAGTTGTTGTTGTTAGTTGTTGTTGTGTCGTGTTTAGGTGCCTGCCTCCTTTCTCTTTCTTTTTTGTGTCTCGTATCTCTCATTTATCTCTCTCTCTCTTCCCCTTGCTTCTATGCCCTAATCTCTCTCGCTGCTCTCCCGCTTTATATCAACACTGTGTCTATGATTACAACATCCAGGTGTTTCTGATTCACTTGAACGATTGTCGAGCTTGTTTTCCCATATGGGTACTGTTTCTTTTTCTGTTCTTGTGCTTGTCTTTGGTTTGGATTTTGTGGGTATTTTGTTTTATTTGCTATGAGCTGATTTGGCGTCTGGTATAATGAAATTGATGTCGTTTTGGAGCTGTATTTATGGTCTTATTGGTTGGTGCTAAATTGTGCAGTTTCTCAGGATTGACTTGGTAATTGGGTTTTAGAATTGGCTAGTTGATAAAGTGGGGTTCTGGGACTTTTATTGAGTGAATGCATGTGATTTGCTAAGTTCATTGGTCTGATTGTTTAGCTTTTGCCCTATCTTAACTATTGGTTTTATCAAGACTTCAGTTTGATTAATTCGTGTGAGCTGGCTGATGCTATGATTTTCTTTTATCCTAATGTTGTCTTATGGTTTCTTGTTTGTGCTGATACCAAATGAGTACTTAAATATGTTCCAGATGAATGCAAACATCATATTGTTAAGCCAATATATTGTTTTATACTCTTTGATCCTGATTAATGTTCTTGTTTAACAGCCACTTTGAGATTCTGCTGCCCTGGATTGATTGAAGCCTTGTTGCATCTTCAGATGCATGGCGGGCATTCTTTGCAGCAATGTGAGTAAAAAGAACTGGATTGTTAGTGAAGGATAACAGTTCTGACAACGAGTAAAATGATAAACAGAAATTGGGTGTTGAAGCGCAAGCGGAAAAAGCTTCTCTATGGACGAGCTTTGTCTAATAGTAGCAGGGAAGAGAATACAGCTTCCTTGGAATCTCCAAGAAGTGCTTCTACTGCAAAACGCAGGCCAAAGACTGAATTAGTTTCTGATGTATCTTCGTCCAAGAGGAAAGGGAATGATGGCGTAAGTTACTATCTTTTGCTCTTTATTAGTAGTTTGTAGACTTCATTCTAGCTACTTGGGATACTAAAGTTCGCTGTTGGTAAGGACAATGAACATTCATCATTTGCTTCACTCATGATATCTTATCATGCAAATTTGCATGCTATAATGTTGTCTTTACAAATTTGTCATCAGTCTTGGTAAAGTCTGGCTAAATCAGTTGAACTTCTGCTATAAGAGATCTAGTCCTTGCATGTAATGCTCTTGAAAGCTAAATGCATGTTTGCTTCGAACTTCTTCAATCCGGTTGTTTCTGTTGCTACATTTCTAGACGAGGCAACAGTTCAATTATTGTATTTCTAAGGCAGTTATTACACACAGAGTAAATAATAAGGATAGAAACTGCTGCAGAATGCTACTCATTTAGAGAACTATGGTAGTAGAGTCCAGATAAATGTTTATAGTATAATCCTTTGTAGCATCTTTATTTTTTCCTTGTCGCTATTTACTTTCAATCCTTATGGACTTTTATCTCCTTTGCATTCCAGTATTACTATGAATGTGTTATCTGCGATCTTGGTGGTAACCTGTTATGCTGTGATAACTGTCCCCGAGTTTATCATCTTCAGTGTCTTGATCCGCCTCTTAAGGTATGTGCTAAATAATATGTTTTTTGCAGCTAACTTGCTGATGCTTATTTTTCCTCCTATCATATTAATTGCACTTGAATTATTTAAATCTTGTTATTCATTTCCTGAAGCGCATTCCGATGGGTAAGTGGCAATGTCCTAAGTGCTCTCAAAAAAGTGACCCTCTCAATTCAATTAGCCATCTGGAGACTATTTCAAAGCGGGCAAGAACTAAAACTCTTACATCAAACTTGAAGACTGGAGTTAAGTCATCCAGTGCTGATAAAGTATCACGGCTTCTTGGAAGCTCAATTCTTTCCAAAAGAAGGTCCTCCAGTAAAGGGAAATCTGTTGTTAACGTTGAACTCAAATCCTTGGAAAAACAACCAGATTCCACCGTACTTGTATCTAATGGCCCCAATCCAAGTGATCCATCACTTGGTTGCCCTGTAGAGGGTACTTCATCATGTATAAACATTGACGATGAAAGGAAGCCCAGTGCATCACCACCCAAGTCATCTGGTGAGAAAATGTTAGTTTCTTCTAGTAAAGAATTCCTGTCGCATTGTAAACTTACAAAAGGCCAGCCAAATAGTGAGGATTCTGATGTAAAGCATGAGTACTCTCTTAATAATGGTTCTCCAAGAAAATCAATTGTCCTTGCAATTGGTGCTACAGTTGATAAAGATAAAAAAAGAAAACATGGAGGAGGCAACAATGGGAACAACATAAAGAAGCATAGATCTGACAAAGGAAAACGAACTTGTAAAAACCGTGGATTGAAAGCAAGCACCGAAAGTCCTGGATCAAATAAGTTGCACTTGAAGCCGAAAACACTTGGTGGAGATTATGCATCTCTGTTGAAGGAAGATGTTGGAAGCAAGGGTATCAGCATGGGGGGGAAAGATGAGGTATTGACTCAGTAATTTCATTGCTTTGCTTTGGCTTTTCATAATTGAACTTTAGCAGGTTTCTCTTTGGTTTCTCTTTGTCATTTCTTTTTACCTAGTTCTTTGCTTAGTCAATATAGACATGATATTTACTTGGATTTGTATCATGTTTGTTACATAGTTTCATAGTTGCACTGTATTATTTGTCATATAATGGATTCCACAGTCACATTTAGACACACAAACAGAGGTTTATGTTAATTTAATTTTTTGCATCCAGGATAACCTCAGCAAAAAAATATTTGTCTGCAGCTGAATTTCTTACTTGATTAGTAGTAGTAATGTTAGTACCGTTATGCTTGTTTATATTGCCATTATGTGGCATAGCTATAATTGTGACCAAAACTCTTATTATGACTCCTTGGCTGTGAATTCAATATGAATGAACTATTTCAGAAATTTTCTGACGAAGTTGCACACCCATCAAATGAGTTGAATAAATCTGGGGAACATGTATTTGAAGCACAAACAGGCGAGGACATTATCAATGAACTTCAGCAGGTGAAATAGCTGATTTGAAAATTTAGGCATCTTTCTATAGATCTTGGGAAAAAGACAATTGGATTCCAGTTAAATTTGCAGTGATCCTGATTAATATCCTAGTATCATTTTTGTGGTTATCTCAGGTTGATCGAGTACTGGGATGTCGAATTCAGGGTGACAATGCAAAATTGTCACATGATGGTTCTTTAAGTGCTGCAGATGGCATTCCTTCTGACAAATTGTTTAATTCTGAAATGCAAACTAGACTTTCAGAGGAAAGTTCAAGCTGTGATGTTCGTTCAGATTCAAGAGTTGCTGAAAATGTTGGAGAAGGTTGTCCTAGCAGTACGGAAACTTTGGATAAGGAAGAGAGCATGAAGAATGTCAGAGTGGATAAATTGCACGTATACAGAAGATCTGGAAACAAAGATTGCAAAGTAGGAAATTTCAAGGACTTAGGGAAAGATGCAAAGTATTCTGAGTCTGCCGTAATTGATAAAGATCGAGACGAATCTGTAGTGACTGCAGAGGAATTGGTAAAACAACAAGAACATATGGAAACGGAGGACAGAGCTGATGCTGGTTTGGTAAAACAAGACAGTACTGAAGATTCTAAATCCGAAGACACAAAAGAAGCAAGTAGTGAAAAGAATATGACTAGCAATGTTCAAGACAAAGCTACCGAAACTTCAGTTGCTTTTTCAACTTGTGCTAATCCAGCAGTATCATTCGAGTTCTTAGTTAAGTGGGTTGGAAAATCTCATGTGCATAATAGTTGGGTTCCTGAATCCCAGCTGAAAGCTCTTGCTAAGAGAAAACTAGAAAACTACAAGGCTAAATATGGAACTTCTGTGATCAATATATGTGAGGATAGGTGGAAACAACCTCAGCGAGTTATTGCTCTGCATGCTACTGATGACTGTACACATGAAGCTTTTGTCAAATGGACTGGTCTCCCATATGATGAGTGCACTTGGGAAAAACTGGATGAACCTGTTCTTAAAAAATCATCATATCTAATTGATATTTTCCACAAGCTTGAATGCCAAACCCAGGAGAAAGACTCTCTGATGGATGATCCTTTGAAAGGGAGGGTAGGTGATCAGCAAAATGAGATTTTTACTCTCACAGAGCAACCTAATGAACTCAAAGGAGGTTCTTTGTTTCCCCATCAGCTTGAAGCATTGAATTGGTTGCGTAAGTGCTGGCATAGATCGAAGAATGTGATACTTGCTGATGAGATGGGTCTTGGGAAGACGGTATCTGCATGTGCTTTTATTTCTTCATTGTACTTCGAGTTCAAAGCTTGCAAGCCTTGTTTAGTCTTAGTTCCACTTTCCACTATGCCTAACTGGCTTGCTGAATTTGCACTGTGGGCTCCTGATGTGAATGTTGTGGAGTATCACGGGTGTGCTAAAGCAAGAGGCATTATTCGCCAGTATGAATGGCATGCGAGTCATCCAAATGGACCAAATAAGAAAACATTGTCTTTCAAATTTAATGTGCTTTTAACCACTTATGAAATGGTTCTTGCTGATTCCTCTTACTTGCGTGGAGTTCCTTGGGAAGTTCTTGTGGTTGATGAGGGTCACCGTCTGAAGAATTCTGAAAGTAAGCTATTCAGCTTGCTCAATACATTTTGTTTCCAGCATCGTGTTCTGTTGACCGGTACCCCTCTTCAGAATAATATTGGTGAGATGTACAATTTGCTGAACTTTTTGCAGCCAACTTCATTCCCTTCTCTATCTTCTTTTGAGGAGAAATTTAATGATCTTACAACTACTGAGAAAGTAGAGGAATTGAAGAAACTCGTTGCTCCACATATGCTTCGAAGGCTCAAAAAGGATGCCATGCAAAATATTCCTCCCAAGACAGAAAGAATGGTTCCCGTTGAATTGTCTTCTATCCAAGCTGAATACTACCGGGCAATGCTTACTAAAAATTATCAGCTATTAAGGAATATTGGAAAAGGGGTTCCACAGCAATCAATGCTAAACATTGTGATGCAGCTTAGAAAGATTTGCAATCATCCTTATCTGATTCCTGGTACTGAACCTGATTCAGGTTCAGTAGAATTTTTACATGAAATGCGGATAAAAGCTTCAGCCAAACTGACCCTGCTGCATTCCATGCTAAAGATGTTATATAAGGATGGTCATAGAGTTCTTATTTTTTCACAGATGACTAAGCTTCTTGATATCCTTGAGGATTATTTGACCATAGAATTTGGGCCTAAAACATTTGAGAGAGTGGATGGTTCTGTGTCAGTCACTGATCGCCAGGCAGCAATTACTCGTTTCAACCAAGATAAAAGTCGATTTGTCTTCTTGCTATCAACTCGCTCTTGTGGTCTTGGGATAAATTTAGCAACAGCTGACACAGTTATAATTTATGATTCTGATTTCAACCCACATGCTGATATCCAAGCTATGAATCGGGCACATCGAATTGGACAGTCAAATAGACTTCTGGTGTACAGGCTTGTTGTCCGTGCCAGTGTTGAGGAGCGCATCTTGCAGCTTGCAAAAAAGAAATTGATGCTTGATCAGCTGTTTGTGAACAAGTCTGGATCACAGAAGGAAGTTGAAGATATTCTACGATGGGGAACAGAAGAACTTTTCAATGATTCTTCTAGCACGAATGGTAAAGAAATTTGCGATAGTAACAATAACAAGGATGATATATTAGCAGATCTAGAGCAAAAGCAGAGGAAGAGGGGTGGTGGCCTTGGGGATGTTTACAAGGATAAATGTACAGATGGTGGCAACAAGATTTTGTGGGATGATAATGCTATCTTAAAATTGCTTGACCGGTCAAACCTGCAGTCTGGAACAACTGATGTTGCTGAAGGAGATTTTGACAATGATATGCTTGGTTCAGTGAAGGTAATGAATTGTAATCTCAATGTACACGATTGATTTCCATATTATTCTGTTCATTTAATCGTAAGAAACCTCTTTTTGCCATCGCATTGGAAGTAAGCAATTGTTGTATTCCATGCCCCCTTTATCCATATCTAGCTACTGATTATGGTACACAACTGTCATTGTTTACACATCATATGTCCGTTGCATTGTTCTTTTTGTGCTTGTTGCATGTGCAAACCTTCTATTCAGTTTTTCTCATGTGTACCCTGGGGTTGTATTTTGAGTTAATGATTTCTCTAAGACCTGAAGAAATGAAGATTTGTAATTTTGGTTAAAAATTATTGTTTTGTTTCAGCAGCCTTTGGAGTGGAATGATGAAACAATGGAGGAGCATGGTGGAGGTGAATCACCTTCTCTTGTGCCTGATGATATTTCTGGACAAAATGCTGAAAGAAAGGAGGACAATGTTCTCAGTGGTAATGAAGAAAATGAATGGGACAGGCTTTTACGTGTACGGTAAGCAATTGTAACACGTTCTCGAAATTACTCTCAACCATTCCATGCTTTAAGCTGTGAGTAAGAATTTTATATGTTATTTTTCACATTTCTGCAACAACAGATGATTTTGGTTGGCTTGTGATGTGTTTCTTGCTGCAACTCTTGACTTTGATGGCCTCCATTATAGATTAGTTGCATGGGGTTTAAGGTTGGAACAAGGATGCAATTTAGGAAGTCCAAATTGTATTTTATTGACTTGTTCTAAACATAAAGGTTTTTGCACGTATCCTTAAAGTCTCAAACTTTGGTTGGATGAGACTGGCTGCTAGATGCAGTTAATTGATAACTGATTCTGCTTTTGCCTAGATTAATGCTATGTAATTTTAAATTTTATCTTACGTGATCTTCCGGGCTTTAGATGGGAGAAATATCAAAATGAGGAGGAAGCTACTCTTGGCCGGGGGAAGCGCCTGAGAAAAGCTGTTTCGTATAGAGAAGCATATACACCATACCCAAGTGAAACACTGAGTGAGGTATTTCTATCTTCTAAGAGCGATTTTTGTCACCGGGTTAAGGTGGAGTCTGCTTCTAATCAATTATATTGCTATTGGATATTATTTTTCATTACCTCACATGTTGAGTATTCCCATCTTTACTTAAATTAAATCTTGGATCATTCACTTCCGTGATTCCATTCTACTTCTCACTTGGTTGCTTTTATCGTGAAAAACTCTTCCATAGTTTGGGTTAAGTATCAGAACAAAACTTGTGATTTATTCTCTTTGATTGTGTCTGGGTTTGTCAAATCCATACTTCTTTCTCTCTATCTTATCTATTAAACTTTTGGCAATGAAACTTTGAGCTGTTGCTACTCGCTTTCCTTCTTGTATGAACTTACAACGGGAAGGTTATGATTCTACTTCATTGAGAAGATGGAATTTTTAGTTCTGCTGCCTATATATTTATTCAATATTCTTGTGGCACTGACGGTAATATGACAAGTATCTCATGATTCACTTGGTTCTAATCACTTCAATTTTTGCCTTGCCCAGTCAATTAGACTATCCACTTCAACTTTCTCCCTCTCATATGCATGCTTCACATATTACTTTGCAGCTTTATAACACTGTAGTAGTCCTATCTTAATCTCTTAAAAGTTATAGCATTTAACTGCTTGGTTGATGTTATTTATGGGTTTTCAATTGATAATCTGCTGACAGAGTGGTGGTGAAGATGACAAGGAACCTGAACCAGAGCCAGAGCGGGAATATACTCCAGCTGGACGAGCATTTAAAGCGAAGTAGTAAGTCACATTCTTTTCCAATAATTTCCAATGTGATAAATCTTCTGAGATGCCACATAAGCAGTTTTTGGATTATATATTACCTGTAACCATTAAAATGCAGTGATTAATACAAGACGAAGGTTGTTTGGGTATAAAATTCTAGGATGATATGAATGGTGAAGTGTTGCAAAGTAGGACAATGGATTCAGCTTCTTTCTTTCTCTTTGTAACCATTAGGTCATCTGACAGCATGAAATAATAATTTGTCAGGTCTGTCTACATTGGATTTTGAAATATGTACTCCGTTTTTCTTAAGTGTAAATAGTTATTATGAGGTTGATACTTCGGTAGTTTAAGACCTTCATAAAAGCCTAAATGTAGAAAAAAATGTAGGGGCTTCAATTTCTTGAATCATGGAGGGAAGAAGTTGCAATATGCTTGGCTAGAAGGGGCATTTAAACTTGTTGTTTCTAACATTTATTACTTGGATGCATCAAATTTTACTTTCTTTGGACAGTGATAAGCTACGTGCCAGACAAAAAGAACGTCTTGCACACCGGAATTTGGTAGAGGAATCTAATCCTGGTGAGGAATTGCCTGTATCTGAAACCCTCCCTCAATGCTCTCCAGAGGATGATAAACATGGGGATCAACCAACGGAATCATCTGCGCAGATTAGTAGGAAGTCTTTGATAATCTACTTGGATGATAACAAGTTCACTCAAGCATCTGATGCGAAGAGCAAGATGGACTCTAGTTTAAGGCTGGGCCGCCTGTCAAAGCACAAATTAAACAGTCATTTGGATCTTGCCATAAATTCACTTGGCCATCCTTCTCCCCACATAAACTTTCCTGGCCATCAAACTCAGGGTTCAGGCTACACAAACTCCTTGCCTGCAAGCAATTCGTTACCAGTACTGGGATTGTGTGCTCCTAATGCTAATCACTTGCAGCATTCATACAGAAATTTCGCAAGACCTAGTGGCAGACAAATAAAACCAGGAATGGGACAGGAGTTTCCATTTAGCTTACCTCCTTGCCCTGGAACTTCAACTGCGATGGATTTAAGGCGGCAGGAAATTAACCTGGACAAACAGAGACTGCAAGATGCATCAATAGAAGTCCTGCAGCAGCGTCTTAAAAATAGCTTGTCAGATGCTTTTCTTCCATTTAGTCCAGTATGTTCAGATTTCTCTCCCTCTGCAATATACAAATACTCAGATGGACACTCCCTGTGGTCTAAACAGAATATTTTTGCATGCATATATATCTTTTTTATTTCATGCTTGATGTCTTCTGTTCATTTATATGCTCCCTGTCTCCTTTTTGTATTAAATGATGCAGTGTCCTCCATTAGCTCAACAGAGGAAGTGTTCTGACCGTTTGGAAGGTTCCGGTTCTTCTTTAGCCGATTTCCAGGAAAAGATGTTACTGCCAAGTCTGCCCTTTGAAGAAAAGATGCTGCCTAGATTCTCAGTTCCCACTGATAGCATGCCTACTTCACAACATGATTTTCTATCTAGCTTATCTCTGGGAAGCAGAACAGAAGCTGCAAATGACACTGTTCGGGACCTTCCAGCAATGCCACTGTTACCCAACTTGAAATTTTCTGCTCAAGATATGGCAAAATATAATATGTTGGAAAGAGAGGTAACACCAACCTTGGGGTTGGGTCATATGCCATCCACTTTTCCATCATTTCCTGAAAACCACAGGAAGGTGTTGGAGAACATAATGATGAGGACAGGATCTGGCTCAAGTCACTTGCATAGAAAGAAAACAAAAATGGATGGCTGGTCTGAAGATGAACTTGATTTTCTTTGGATTGGTGTCCGTAGACATGGTCGCGGTAGTTGGGATGCTATGCTCAGAGATCCCAGGTTAAAATTCTCGAAGTATAAAACCGTGGAGGATTTGGCAGCTAGGTGGGAAGAGGAACAACTCAAGATCTTGGATGGCCCAAGTTTCTCATTGCCAAAGCCGGTGAAGCCAGGAAAAACTTCTAAAGCATCCTTGTTCCCAAATATTCCTGAGGGAATGATGTCACGGGCATTGCATGGAAGTAGACTTGTTGCATCACCTAAATTGCAGCCGCATCTAACTGATATGAAATTGGGCTTTGGTGACCCGTCTTCAAGCCTACCTCACTTTGATCCACAAGATAAACTTGATTTGCCATATGAACACTTTGGACCATTTCCATCTTGGAACCCTGATAAGTTTCGGGAAATTTTGGTTGGAGATTCTTCTGCTGGACCTTCAAATATATCAGCTGAAAAGCCATTTCTTCTCAGTACTGTTGGAGCAAGCAACTTGGGGTCACAGAGTTTGAATTGCTCAAGCAGCTTAGATTTACAACGGAGAGAGGAGGAACTCGGCACCATGAAGTATGGGAAATTGCCTAGTCTTCTGGATCAATCGTTGCATATGCTGCGCAGTTCCCAACACACTCTGGGCAGCAGTGGATCCAACGGTCCAGCGCTGTTTGTGGACATGGATAAAGGGTTAAATTTTCCTCATTTAAAGGGGAAAGAAGTAGCTGGAAACAGTTCTAGGAACAATCTACCCCATTGGCTTAGGGAGGCTGTAAATGCTCCTTGCAAACCACCGGAACCTGAACTGCCACCCACTGTATCGGCCATAGCTCACTCAGTTCGCATACTATATGGAGAAGACAAACCAACTATTCCACCATTTGTTATACCAGCCCCTCCTCCTAGCCAACCAAAAGATCCTAGGCATATTCTGAAGAAAAAAAAGCGAAGGTCACAAGTATTTAAGGTCCCGTCTGATATTTTGAGGAATAGCCAGAACTTTACGAGTGTTTGCACCGATGTTGGTTCAACCTCTGCCCCACCAGAAATGCCTTTACAACCACAACAGCTGCTGATTCCTGGATCCTCGGGGCTTGTGGAGAACCAATATGACCTGAACCCACCTCCTCACAGTACCAGCATGGTTAATTCATTCACACCAGCTATTTGTTTAAGCCCACCTAAGAAAACAACCATGGGATTATCTCCATCTCCTGAGGTGCTTCAATTAGTAGCATCTTGTGTTGCTCCAGGTCCAACCTTTCCATCTGGTTCCGGCACAACAAGCTCAAGTTTGCTAGATAGTAAGTTACCATTGCCAAAGTCTACGGATCAAATTGGATTTTCAGATTCACACGGAAGTTTGGAGAAATCCAAGGATGCACCGAGCTTGCCCCTTGATGTACAAAGCGTGCATCCAGTGGAGGAACATGATCAGCCTGATGATAGTGGTGATTCAAGCAAGACTCACTTGGATCCTTTTCGAACCGAGCAGCTTGGTGTAGAAGAGATATCATCAGAAGGAACAGTGTCGGATCATCCTGCAAGTGACCCATGAGCCATAGCTAAGGCATTGTAGTTGAACTTAGCACATTGAAATTCTTTGTGTTATTTGAGCCCAGGCGCTTGAGTTATTGCTCGAATTTTTTGTAGGCATCATATACTGAGTGATAAGTAGAATATATGGGATAGCTTAGGACATCTGGTGTAAAGTAATTGTAAGAGAAAATGAATATATATTGTTTCCCCTGCTTGGCATTCTCTTCTTTAGTTGCCTTGCATTCAATCGAAAGGAAAAATCCCTCCTTACTATTTTTCAATCAAAGTAATGAAATCTTGTAATCTCATGGATCACAGTTTCACATTAAACTTGAGGAGCTTGTGTTTACCTTCTCTAACCCGTCAATTTTTTTACTTGCCTTGTTTCAATTTCCTGATTTTTACAACAAAATTTTTTTGTTCCTTCTATATATTATCATTTGAATGCCTATCAGAAACTGTGAATAGGGTGATATTACTGTATAAGTGCATTTGGGGTGTTGCCAGTAATGGTTTTACAGATCAGGCATGAGCACGAATGGTGTTACAAAACCATCAGTTGCTAAACTTCATCTGGTTTTCTCCAAGTCACTTCATAATCAAAAACTGAACGGTTGAAGTATAATCAGTTCTTTCTCATTAGTTGTGAAGAAAGATTGGATCTTTCCACAATCTCATCTAATGTATTTTCACTAGAATACATTAACTAAAAGAACAAATAAGTCTGAACACAATTCAGTTCTCTGGTTGCTCACAAATCCTGAAGAGAGAGCACAAAAATAGTTGCATTCTTCCCTAGTCTGCTTGAAGCAATTTAGTTATGATGTTTGTAGTGATGGAATTAAACCCATAAATGAACTCCCAAGTAAGTTAACAAAGAAAGAAGTTAGACTACTCTCTGCCATCAATTCAAGCAAGAATAAGTGTGTACAGGAGACCTTAGCCAGTCCATAAAACTCACATAAGGTGGCTAGTGATGATTACGATCAATTGGTTTTTAAGGCACTCATGAGCGTTGAATGGTTATCTAAGTAGTAAGTAACGAGTAAAAGGAGTGTTAAAAGTTTCTGACACAATCTACGTATCATTCATTCATGCATGTAGCTGCAATAGCTTGCTCTTTGGATCTTTAGAATGGTAAGAATGATTGAGTTGGTCTTCTGCAGGAAACACAAGCTTTGAGATTCATGAATATGGAGATAGAATCTCTAAGCTGTTTCCTAACTGGGAACAGAAAGAATGATAATGTGGTGCTTCAACTTCTATACTAACCAAAACAAAAAAAAAAATTCTTATGCAGAGGCTCAAGCCATTCTTGCAAGCCTCAAGTTAGAAGCTTCTGCATTTTCCTTTTCTTTATTCTCATGCTGCTTTAGTTTCTGTAGTTCTTCTTATCCCACCTAGTCGCTCTCTCTGGTAACCCTTATTTCAGCTGACTTCGAATGGTCATTTTACTAGGAAAAGAAAAAGAAAAAGAAGCAAAAAGTAGTGTAAGCATATAAA
This sequence comes from Erythroxylum mucronatum, assembly GCA_027563825.1. Lineage (NCBI taxonomy): Eukaryota > Viridiplantae > Streptophyta > Magnoliopsida > Malpighiales > Erythroxylaceae > Erythroxylum > Erythroxylum mucronatum. The sequence goes on from JAOSBP010000003.1 coordinate 28,537,563, forward strand.
GAAAACGTTATACAATTAGATACGGTGGATTCATACGAAATATCGGTAATAAGAACGAAAATGAATATAGTAAAAAATGAGAATGAATATAATTATTATAATTATGACAATTGATTAAGAGGAAGAAATGATTAATATTAATATTGATAGTGATTGGTTTGTTATTAGAAATAAAAATTTGTTTTTCATCCAATTTTAACATATTTTAATTAATTATATTCAATTGTTAAAAATATAATTAATTAATTATATTGTTAGAAAATAATTAATTTCATAATTAATCAGTTTATTTTTGTAAATTAATTTTATTTAATATTTAGTCAGTTTTATGACGATCTAATACTAGTTGAACCTTTTAAACCTTAAATTTCTTGTCTTATCGATTTAACTTCCAGTCCGATTTTTAAAATTTCTGAAATCCTTGTTAATGTGATATATATTCTTTTATTTTTATTTTTATTTATTTTCATTAAATATAAATTAAATTGAACTAACGGCCCAATTAAATTAATTATAATATATACAATAAAACATTTCTTCCGTTAAGGGATTATTCGGTAGTACAAGCTAAATTTTAAATATTTATTTTGGAGGAAATTTATCATGCTGACGACATCGTTTTGAATTGTTAATTACGGTTTATACAGTTTCGTTAAATGGGTCGATACAGCATCGAACTATCACAGCTCTAGCAATTAGGGCTTAGGGTTTTGCTTCCAATTGGATCATTGATTTGGGCTCTCACGGAGTTACCGCGAGTATGGTCGCGAGTACAGCATTCATTTCCCTTGCCGTGATCACCAACTGGCAAAGTCACAATCTTGTCTACTCGCCTCCTCTGTTTATGGCGCTTACGATCTGTCCTTGTACTTGCAGTCTTCTTTCTGAGTCCATTTTACTTACGACTACAGCTTCTGTCTTTCAATAGAATTCTCTGTTTTTTTGAAGTTTTGCTCAGTTTAATTTGTGTTTGTGCCATTTTTTCCCGAGTGTGGACTGTCATACATTTATGTTCTCCTTCTTTCTGTGCATGATTATAAGTCTGAAAAGTTGATTGCATGAGAAATTTTCATTTTGTTATGATGTTTTGCAAGTAGTAAGTCTCACTGTTGGTTAATGGAAGTTGTGAAACTTCATAAATTAGCTATGATCAAAACTATTATATATTAAAATTTTCAATTGGAGATATAAAATTATAGTTGAATGGCCTTTAGAACAAAATCTGTAAGTAAGAGATTATCTCTTCGAGAGGTTCTGATGAGTAGAGAATATCTCTGACAAGAATAACATTTCTCGGTCGATAAAAAAGTTTTAAGTAGAATGGAGGTGTTTTTGTTGTTGCCTGAATCCCTTGGGCCATTTCGCTTTGGCATTAGTTATACAGAAAGGTTGGCTTCTTGTGATTTCTGATCTCAGGCTTGCTTATGAAAGTCAAATTTAGTAAGACAGAAAGTTTTTGAATGCTTATCTTTAACTTGCTTATAATGCTACTGTTTGTGATGCTGTATCGTATTGTCACCCTTGATAAGTAGCATTTTACAGTCTTGAGTTTTCTGCTTTTATGGTTTTCTTGATGGATCTTGATGGGAAATTTTGTACCTTTTTCTTATGCAGAAGTAGTGACTGTTTAGGAAGCATCTGTCTTCCATGATGATTGACCTAGAACAGCCCTCAGGAGAATGGCATAAGGAAGATAGTAGGCTTGATGTATTTGTTAATATGACAGATGGTGATCAAGGGCAGAATAGAGATGCGTTAATTGTGGAATCTTCTAGGACTAGTGGGCATGATAAGGACAATGCTGGACCTATTGTTCGTGGAAGGGTATCAGGTGATAGAAATAAAGAGCATACAGGAGATATGTTTAACTCAAGTTCGGTGAAATGTTTAGATCCTTGTGATGGAATGGAATTTGAATCAAAGGAAGAGGCCTTTATGTTCTACAAAGAGTATGCCAAGTCTGTGGGATTTGCAGCCATAATCAAAGCCAGCCGTCGATCAAGGATATCAGGAAAATTTATTGATGCCAAATTTGTTTGCACCAGATATGGAAGCAAGCCAGAAGCTAGTTCAAATGACTTGCCACAGCCTGTTTTAAATGTTGATGGTATAACAAGCATTGCTGTCAAGAGAAAACGAGGTAGAGCAGGTCATTCTTGGTTAAAAACAGATTGCAAAGCTTGTATGCATATTAAAAGAAGGCAGCAAGACGGAAGATGGGTGGTACAAAGTTTTGTTAAGGAGCATAATCATGAAAATTTTCCAGATCAGGCATATCACTTTCCTACTGATAGGGCCTCAGATCTATGTAACAATGCTGGTTCCTTACATGGTATCAGTGCAAGAACAAAAGAAGTGGCTGTTTCAATGTCTAAGCAATCAGGAGGGCGGAAGAAGAATGAGAGCCAGAAAGCAGGTGTAACAAATCAAACAAGGCATTTGGCTTTAGATGATGGGGATGCCGAACTTATGTTTGATCATTTTATGTCTATGCAGGATGACAACCCAAACTTCTTCTATGCAATAGATTTGAATGAAGAACAACGTTTGAAAAATGTTTTCTGGATTGATGCCAAAGGTAAGCTAGACTTCAGCTACTTTGGTGATGTTGTGTTCTTTGACACCATGTATATCAAGAATGAATACAAGCTGCCATTTGCGCCCTTTGTTGGTGTAAACCATCATTTTCAGTTTATATTGCTTGGAAGTGCTTTAATTGCTGATCAGATGAAATCAACATATGCTTGGGTGATGCAAGCATGGCTAAGGGCTATGAATGGTCATGCTCCAAGAGTGATACTTACTGATGATGACAGGACCCTGAAAGAAGCCATTGCAGAGGTCTTTCCAAATTCACGCCATTGTTATTGCTTGTGGCACATATTGGCCAAGATTCCTGAAAAGCTCTGTTATGTGCTGAGGCAGCATGATAATTTTATGAATAAATTTAACAAGTGTATATTTGAGTCTAGGACAAATGAAAAGTTTGAAAAGAGGTGGTGGAAAATAGTTGATAGTTTCAATCTCAGGAATGATGAATGGTTTCAGTCTTTGTATGAAGATCGTCATAAATGGATACCAACATATATGTCAGATAACTTTTTTGCTGGAATGTCTACAACTCAACGGTCAGAAAGCATTCATTCGTTTTTGGACAAATATATTCAAAGAAGAACCTCACTGAAGGAGTTCTTAGAACAATACAAGGCTATTCTTATAGAGAAATTTGAAGAGGAAGCAAAAGCAGATTTTGAAACTTTTTATAAACAACCAGGACTGAAATCTCCATCACCCTTTGGGAAACAAATGGCGACATTGTATACACATGCAATATTTAAGAAATTCCAGGTTGAAGTTTTGGGTGTTGTTGCTTGTCACCCTAGAAAAGAAAGTGAAGATGGAGAGTCAAAAGTTTTCAAGGTTCAAGACTTTGAAGATAATCATGATTTTCTTGTGGTCTGGAATGAAAGAACATCATATTTCTCTTGTTCATGCCGGTTATTTGAGTTCAATGGCTTTCTTTGCAGACATGTGTTGATTGTTATGCAAATGTCTGGGCTTCACAGCATTCCACCTCAATATATATTGAAACGCTGGACAAAGGATGCAAAGAGCAGACAAAGGAAAAGTGAGAAATTGAATAGGTTTCAGTCCAGTGTTCAACGATATAATGATCTATGTCAAAGGGCCATCAGATTGGGTGATGAAGGCTCTTTATCCCAAGAGAGTTATTGTATTGCATTCAATGCACTAGAAGAAGCTTTGAGAAAATGTGAGGGTGTCAATAAATCGATTTGGAGTGCAGTAGAAACACCCTCACCCTCTTCTAATACTCCTCATGACTCTGAAGAAGCAAATCAAGCTAATGTTGCAGTCAATACAGACAAAAAAAACAGTATATCAAACAAAAGACAGGTCAGATACATAATTGGTGATTTTTTGCCTTTCAGTTTGTGACAAAATTGCTCACAAGGATACACTCTGTACATTGTTTAGGTATATACAGAGCCTGAGTTCATAACCATTGGGATGCACAACAGTTGGCAACAAATGGTTCGCTATGCTCTATTTTCTTTGCTAAGTTGGATGCATTGTTAAATCTTAATGCAATGAAATGTCATCACTTAAATATCATAGAGAGTCTCAGATCTAAATATATCAGCCTCTTCACTCTTCCATGTGAATGCAGAAGAGCATGCAGTGGAGGGTATAATATAGTCTCCAACTGAATATATTGAAGATAGAGTTCTTGTTGTATTCAAACTATTCTGTTACTAACTGAATGATGTTGGTTGTTGCAACTTTGAAGTTTCCTGAGAAAGTTTATTGCAGGAACAATTGCACTCAAGGGCCTCAACATTTGATGGATACTTTGGCCCTCAAATTGTGCATGGAATGGTATGTGGTTTCTCCCTCAAAAGTTACCGTGAGAAGTTGAATTATTCTTGAGAATTTTATGTATTTAGATTCAGAATTTTTAAGTAAACATCCGCTTTTGGTTTCCTTGTATATCATATAGGTGCATTTAAACTCTGTAGCTTCCAACCGCGACGACTACTATGGCAATCAACATGGCATGCAAGATCTGGTAAAATTATCTGAAATTGACGAGTGTATTTGGCATGGCTATTTACCATTAGTACATATAGGTCTTAATCGTGCTTTTTCCCCAGCCACAGGGACAATTGAACTCCACAGCATCTAACTTGACTCAACAAAGGATGCAAGGGATGGTACGCCATTCTGCTAATAAAATTCATTTGCACAGTAAAAAGATGACAAGAAGGTGGTTCTGATGATTATTCTGTGGGCTGTATTTGTTCTTACTTTGCACATGGTACCAGAAGGCAAAAACCAAATAGTCAGCTCGTCATTAAAGTTCTTAGTAATTTGCCAACTCCATTCTTGCAGGGCCAATTACATTTCAGACCACCGAGTATTACAAGTTGTTTTGAAATCCAAGACAATATAGCAGAAATGGTATAGTAGGTTCTTGTGCAGTATCAGCCACTCCAGTTGCTGTAAACTATTGCTTATATTGTTAATATGATTCAATTTCAGGATCAATCAAATGTTGGGCCTTCACATTTGCATGGAATGACCTCAAAACATTTGCATCCGAAACACCTATCTTCTTAGCTGCTTTGGTGATATGGCAGGTCCCTAACAAAGGTAATCTCCTTTTACTTTTTTTCTTGTGTGATGAATTCAAGAATCAGGAGTTTGTAATGACTGAACGTTGGAATCACTGCAAGTGTATTCTTTTCTTTTACTTGACAGATTAGGATTAACTTGAACGAAAATGGATCACAAACGATTGGCGTCCTTTGTTTGTCCCCTTGTATGTGCCTCCTTTACAACTCAAAGCAGAGAAACCTGGAAAATGCAGTGGGGCATTTTTGGTTTGTCATTCAAAGTACTTCTTGTGCTATTTTATAACTTGTAATGCAGATAGTTGAAGTTGTAATTTTGTTATTCAATAATAATACCTTTTTATGTATATCCAGGACAGTACCATACTGAATTAATTCTTTAGTTTATTACATGTTTAGCTGGTTTATTAATATAGGTCAAATGTCTTAATCACATTCTAATATCTTTTAAAGGGTTTAAGTATTTTTGGTTATTTATAGTACAACAACACCAACAAAAGTAGTATTAATTATCATTTAATTCAACTTTTTAACGAGCAAAAGTAGTTTTCTTTTTTAATCTTATTTTAAGATTGTCAATTTTACTCAATTTTTATTGTGCATTATTTTATAACAATTTAATATTGATTGAACATTTAAACATTAAATCCCTCGTCTTACAACTTTAATTTTAAGTTTAATTTTAAAAACATTAAAAATTGTCACATACTTATAATACTTGTTACCAACCCTTTCGTGTTAAATGTAATTCAATATGTGTTGTCACGTATTTAATAATCATTTGTATAATAGTTTGTTTTAAGATAAATTGACTATTATAATTTAAGATTATTATAATTTAATCTCAAAAAAGTAGAAGGTGATGAGGTAAATGAATAAGTTTGGTTAAGATTTTTTTAATTCAATAAGATTTTTGTATGTTTTATTTTTATTCATTTATGTGAGACATTTAATAATAACCTCTTTACTTATTAGGAGCAAAGCTAGGTACTACTAAATTTCTCTATTCCTCACGTTTGAGTAGGATTTTTGCTGAGTGTCGTTTGGCTCTTACTGTCGTGCCAACTATTTTTTTGGTCCTAGATTAGGGTATCGATCGGCGGATTCAGTGATTAATCCCTTCGTTAGTTTGTAGGCACCTCACGGGATGGGACAACTGATCCAAGAATTTAAGGCTGCTCCATACCCAAAACCAAGGATCGAACTTCTAACCTTTATTTAAGAATAGATGAGTTTCTTCCACTTAACCACACCCCTTGAGTTCGTGCCAACTATTTTAAATAATACGATATATATATATATATATATATATATATAACAAAACATAATGTATAAAAATAGATTCAACGATGTAAGGAAAACAATATATATGTATATAAAGAAGTTTCCATGTAAGTGAAAGTATAACTCAACGGAAATGACGTGTAACTTGAAAGCACATTAGCCTCACTTGAAAGCATTCTCTCGGTCACTTAACACCCTGTTGGAAAGCAAGGAATTGAATCAATTCACTTGTTTGGAACACTCTTTGTAGCATGAATTCAACCCATGTGTGATTTGAATTCCATCTTTCTATGTAAATTGAATTCTTGCCAAAAAGCACGCGAATTGAAATCTGAGACAGCCAGGTTTCGTTCTCAACCCTATTCTCCTCTTGTGGAAACAACAGCCGACCTCTTCTCCTCTTCTCCCACCAACGGCCGACCCTCGTCTCCTCTTCTCCGACGCACCAGCAGAGCACACCGCCATCGCCGACGCACCAGCAGACGAGCTTCGTGGTCACGAAGACGACGTACGATCTCTGTCCCTTACTCCTCTCTATTTTCTTTTTTGTTTTCAACACTGCCCTCGATAGTCACCCAGAATTCACATACACAGTTTAGAGCCATCAGCACCCAAATCGTCCATACCCGGTAAAGTTGGCTACTTT
>JAOSBP010000003.1:28563838-28578960 GCA_027563825.1 Erythroxylum mucronatum
TCGTTAATAATTATAATTTTTGTCGAGGATCCATAATAGCATGGTAACATCGGTGACCGAAACCAAGGTATTTTTCCTATTGACTTTTCAGACTTAATTATTATTTCAATTTGCGATTTTCCTTTTTGATTTTCATTATTATTTTAGTAAGTAACAAAAACCCCCCTTTTATTATTTGTGCCATTTGAATCTGTAATTTTCATAATCGCAAAATTCCTCGTGGGAATGATATCTGCTTATTGCTACTACATTAATTTGTTTTAACGGAAGTGATTTCTTTTATATTTGGTTGCAGGCGACAGCATCACTAGTGGGAGAAGATTCAAGATTTGTTTTTTGACTGTAATACAGGTAACACCTTCATGGAAGCACTTGATTAGCTTCTGAATTTGAACCATGTTCCTAACTATAAAAAACATATATATATCATTTCCTTCGCTTCCTCAATTAAGTAGATTTGGAGAGAGAGAAATATCAGGCGTTTTCAGAATATTGCACGCTCTAAAAATAAGGATTTATCTCCTTGAATTACAGAGAAACTCCTATATACCCTAAAGTCTGAAAGACTTTGCCCTAATCTAGCTTCATTGTAGAGAACCAATTAAATACGGACGGGGAAAATAATCTCATGATAGAGTAGATCTATAAATTTTTTTTGTAAGAAAGTACCTAAAGGAGAAGGAGTTAAGGTCTTTAGAAGCCACAAATAGATTATGGAGTTCTTCCCCTTTGAAGTGTAGAGCATGAACATATAAGTGATGAGTAGGAATGATGGTCCAATAGGGGAACTGATTTTGATCCACGAGTTATGAGAACGAGCAACGTGAAACTATAGAGATCAACCATAGTCTAGCAGATCTCTTTCTAGAACCATCCTTTACCCAATCCCTAATTTGGGTGGGTTTGGTGAATGGAGTAAGACATGATCTACAGTTACCCATCCTTTGGTCAAATGCTCCGTTTTTATTGAATGTATTGTTCCCTTAAATGTCGTCGTTACTTTGTTATTGAGCACGTGATTTTTGTGTGAGACTTCTTTTTATTAATACAATTCTATACCTTTTTTAAAAAGATGAAATAAATGGTATGATAACATCTTTAAGGGTGGAAGCCAGTTATAAACAAGCTAAGACTATGTTATTGATAACACAAGTTCAATAGACCAGCTTCACTAATGTAACAACAAAATAAAGCTAGGAAATTAAATAGGAAATATAGTTGTTTTTAGAAAATGAATATTGTATTGATTATAGACAAAGCTATAGCTACATTACAATGAGTTCTAGGCTTATAACTTTAACTTAATTTACAAAAAGATTGCATATTCTAAAGGGGAAGATACATTACAAAGGAATAAAAAGGAATAATTAAGTACAAAAAACTTTTTTCGTTATTGTTGTTTGTTTATATAAACAGTAAGGTTTTCTAATTAAATTGGCATGGTAACTAAAGTCAGTTGAGGATCAATATTTCAAAAGAATATTTTACAATTTCACCTAAATGGGGACATTCTTTAGCTTTTTATACCTTAAATTTATACTGGGTCTCTATTTCAAAAGAAATAAATGTTTCTTTTGCATATGTCATTGCCTGATTTCCCCAAATTTCACAAATTTCAACATTTAAGCTTCTCTTATGAATATTAAAAGGAAATAACCATCTTTATTTATGAGCACCTTTTCAAGACCATGCATCCTCTATTTGTTAACACCTATTTTTGCAGTATTAGAAAGGCTAGTCTTTTCTCCAATCAAAGTGTTAGACCATGTTTTTTCCCTTACACTACCTCTTCAAAAGGTAGTGTAAATATGATACTTTTAATTGGCATTGGGAATATGAATCTTAATTGGTCACTCTGAGGAGCTATCCCCAACCACCTAGCTCTAGCTTTTACTTACTAGATTCTAGAATAAAGAAGGCTAAAATAGGATTGGGAGAGAAGGAGTTAATTTCAACTCGTGGCTAAGTGAGTAGGAGTGTAGATTAGCAATGTTTATAAAGTGGTTAAGTGGATAAGCCTTGGTTGAAGGAATAACCATATTTGAATATGGGACAGAAGTAATCAATCTGAAGACTGACAAAGAGAAGGTGAGTGGATGGGAGGCAAATTTGTCAAAGGAATGGGGGTTGACAAGGTTGGGAAAGGAATATAAGAGGTAGAATAATGTTAGCTTAAGAGGTAGGATCTCAAGCAAAGATGTTTAAGGGATGGTCTATATCCATTCCCAAAAGGGAAAAGATCCAATAATTGGTTTAGTGATAAACCTCTTGTAGAAAGCCATTAGCCAAAAAAGGAAATGAAATTTATGGTTAAGGTTTTGAACAATGAAGGACAATGTTGGGTCGGATTCAATTAAGGCATTCAAACTAGGGTTCTAGAGAAAGGTTAAAAGACAAGGATCCCAGAGAGAGGTCTATTTTGCAATTCGCCACTAATATTATCAAAGGAAAGATAGGAAAAATATAAGGAAAGGAAGGAAGAGTCTTAACTAAGAAAAGAGCAAGTTTGGGAGTCAATTGTAAAACATGAAAGGTATTAAGTACCCTATCATACTCACCTAAGTGGTTACTTAGGTTCTACAAAAAGATATTTCAATTTAAAATTTTAGAAGAAAATAAGAACTTTCTTTCTAAATGAATTTCTTTTTATTCTTATTTGAGAATAAAACAATTTTCTTTAAGATAAAGAATATGAGAAATGATAAAAATAGTGTTACTAACTTAAAATGAAAAGGAATCTCAGGAGTATATTTAACTTTGAAAAAAAGGAAGATTTTGTATGATATGTTCTTTTGTGTTACAAAAGATAAAAGGAGATTAAGAATCTTGAATAAAAGGAGCACTTTCTAGTAATGCTCCTAAAAATAGAGAACGGGGAATTTAAACTGCAAAAGAAAATATTAGTTGAATCAAGTTTAAAATTTATTAAGAACCAGTTGTTTAAGGAAAAAAAATATAGACTTTGGTATTAATTGATATATCCATTTACTAATTTTTATCAAAAGCAAGTATATTAGTCTCAACTCAATTGTATCTCTCTCTCTTGTATTTAAACACATAAATAAAAGAAACATCAAATTTTTTGGTTTGTAACATAACTTAATGGTTGATGGGTAGGACTTTAATTAGGCTAAAATGAAAATTTATTTAACTGTGAAAACAAAGCCTAATTTAATAAAAGTTAATGCATATATCAATATAAGAAATGAACATGGCTCCAAAACATATAGATAAAATATGATTGAATCAAATGGAACAAGGACCAAAACTATATATATATATATACACCTTAATTTTGAAGGAAGCTTGTATATTTTGTCAGTATGTCTAGAAAATGATTATCAAAATACTATTCTAAACTATTTTAAGACCATGTACAAGTACCATAATAAACAGTAAAGACAAAACTTAAAACAAACATTAAGATGAAGAATCATTTTTAAAAACGCTACATAAATGTATAATCATGATAAAATCAAACATAGCTAAATAATATTTGCTATTTTTTTCGTTGCCTATCTCTTTTATAGAATTACATTCATGCCAATATTAATTTTTTTCTTTATACGTAGCTACATAAGCTATTAGAAACATGCCCTTAGTTTCTTAGTTAAAAGATGTTCATATTTCTATAATGTTTATATTTATGTTATGAGTTTAAAAAATGTATATATGGATTCTATCTTTTCATTTGGCCATGTATCCACCAAATTTGCATAAAGTTTTAATTGTTAGTATAGGTTAAATACTTAAGTGAGGATTCCATAAAGTGATCATAACCTAAGCAAGAGATTTTGGGTTATCCTAAATTATCTACTTAATCAAGTAGTTATTTATTGAAATTTTAGATAAGAGTTGAAGTTGTTTATGTCATTAATTGGTATAAGTTCATTTTTTTATAGGTTATGAAATATAATTGCTTTATAAGGTATTAGGAGAAGTTTCTTCAAAGGACTATTAACATAATTTATAAATTCAAAAATAAATACATGTTGTATAAATGAAGGTGAAACAAAGGTAAGTAAAATATTAACTTAAGCATAATACAATTTAGAAATAAATCAAATAAAAGAACTTATTGGTAATAAATCAAATAAAAGAACTTATACATGAATAATTTTCAAACCAATATGAAACAATTGTTGGAATTGAGTTCTCATTCAAAAAGAAAGATATCAATTATCTATTGTTTGTTTTTATAAACAATGGAGGTAGAAACCAAAAAGGTAGTGGAAGTGGTAAAGGCCGAAGTGGTGGACGTGACAAAATAAGAGAAAACTATCAAAGCAATCAAGAAGAAAAAGGAAGACAAAGTTTTCCTTCAACTAGGGGGCATAGACGTGGCAATCCTTGAAGAAAGCATAGCAAGGCTCAAGTTTAATGCTACAATTATAAAAAATATGGGCATTATACATCAGATTGTTAGAGTAAAAGCCCAAATGTGAATAAGAAATTAAACTTCGCTAAAAGTCATCTAGAAGAAGAGGAACTCTCCTTATCAATGGCAAAATGCAAGGAAGAAAAAGGAGAAGATAGCACATGATACCTTGACACAGGAGCAAGCAACCATATAAGTGGAAGTCAAGACATGTTCTTTAAGCTTGATACAAGATGCTGTGACATTTAAAAACAACTCTCGAGTTTTAGTAAAAGTAAGAGGCGACATTCTTATCCACCTAAATGATGGTAGCCATAAATTTATTTCTTATGCTTATTATTTGCCCAATATGTAAAATAATATCTCAAGTTTGGGGTAGCTTTTAAAGAAAAACTATAAGATCAAATTTAGAAATAGACGTTGCAAGATAATGGATGAGAGTAAAATTTTCATAACCAATGTGCCAATGACAAGAAATAGATTATTCTCCTTAAATATTCAAAGTGATATCACTAAATGCCTACAAGCATGTGTAAAGGAGGATTCTTGGCTTTAACACGTGAGGTTTGGTCATATAAACTTTAATAACTTAAAATTGCTCTCAAGAAAAGAAATTACAAAAGTTTTGCTTTCTATTGATCATCCTAATAAACTATGTGAAGGTTGCCCCTTTGGAAAGCAAACTAGAAAAGGCTTTCCATAAGAAGCTACATCAAGAGCAAAAAAGCCATTAGAGCTCGTCCATACAAGTATTTTTGGATTGATAAATCCAAGTTCTCAAGGAAAAAACTTCACTCTTTATTGATAATTTTAGTCGTAAAACTTATGTATATTTTCTTAATGAAAAATTAGAGACATTCACCATATTCAAGGAGTTGAAGGTTGTTGTAGAAAAAGGGAGCGACCATAAAATTAAAGCCATGATATTCGGAGGAGAGTTCACATCCAAAGAATTCAATAACTATTATGAAGATAGTGGGAGACGTCATTTAATTGTGACAAAGTTTTTGCAACAAAATGGCACAACTAAAATAAAAAAATACAACAATTATTGACATGAAACTAAGCTAGTTGAAGATCCTAAAGAAGTTATAGGTTGAAGTTGTAATGTAACATTCCGTTACCCATGCTAAGGCTAAAATAGTGTTTATAAGAGGTTAATGAGAAATTAGAAAGGGTATTTTATGCTTATGCATAATATGGCATCCACGTACACGAGAATATTGATTTTTGCATATTAATATGATTGTACATGCATTTATTGACATTTTTCAGGTAAAATTGATCTATAAATGTGAATTGTGCTTTGATATGTCTTGAATTTTGGTATGATTGGATTTCAATTAGAAAATTTGGAATTTAATTTTATGGATTGGGAAATTGATGAATTAAAATGTACATTTAGTCTAGGAAAAGAACGCCAAGTGGTAGGACAAATGAATATATGGGAAATAAGATGACTAAACCTATGAATTATTGACATTTGGCATGGAAAATTAAGTGACAAATGGCATATCTAATTAATTGACAAATGGCAGCAATGAGTGGGAGACAAATGGGCTAGCTTAATGGTGACATTTAGTGGCTTAAGAAGATAATAAATAGCCAGCAAGCTTATGGACACATGTTAATCTAAGTTAATGACACCTTGCACCTAGTTGAATTAAGCAAGTGCTGGGAAAACAAGTTTCTGCTGAGTTTTCTCTTCTTTCTTGCTTCTCTCCACTGAAACCTGCATCCATCTCTTAGCTCTGCATCCTGGTTAAAGACTTGTTAAATTGCTACATCAAAGCTAGACATCTATCCTTCATAAAATAGTTAAGAACCAGCTGAAAGTGGTCTTCATATTGTTGTCCACAATTTGTTTTCACTTTGAGTTTGTGATGAATCATGCATGAATGGAGGCTTCGATAATCTGAAGTTGTGAGCTGAAATTGGAAGTTTAAAAAGTAGGTAGCAAACCTGATCTTTTTGTATGTTTATTAGTATAAGAATAGTGTTTGAATTGGACTGAAATGCTTGTGATATTGGTGAAGAAGAATTGAGCTATAGTGTTTTCTCTGAACATCCTTTGTTCATTTCATTATAACTTCTTCTTCTAACATCCAAATGACATGATACTTAAACCAATAGACTCATAATACATTGTTCTTAATCTCCACCAAAATTTATAAACATCTGAATCCATTAGGAAAAGATTAAATGATAAATTTAGAATGAAAATGGTGAGTGTGCTGGAATATTGTTAACTACATTGATTTCACTGATCATGCTTTGGTATTTTGGCTATATTTTGATCTGTAGATTTCCAAATGACATAATTCTTATTTTAAATTGAACTAGAGACATTTGGATACAATTTTTAAGAAGAATTTGAATTTGAATTTTGTCCTTAAGGGTCTTGAAATTTAGCTTAAAATTGAGTCTTGGCTTAGGCTGTAGCACTATCCAAGACAGAAATCATGTCCTGTTGTTATCAAATAAACTTTATTGATGTAGGCCGAATCAAACAAAAGTGTCTTACAAAAGTTGTATTTTATTCTCTTAGCTTTCAATTGGTATAAAGTTTGTAATTTTTGGAGATTGGAATTGAGAGATATGGGTTGTACAACTTTGAATGTATGATCATGCCCTAGCCAAAATTTCAAATGTACTCAGTCTGTAGTATTTTGAGCATAACTCATAGAATAATGAACCAAATTGAATAATCTTGGTGTCATTAGAAACTTAAGGCACAGGTGAAACAATTGTATTAAAGAAAGTGTTACAAAAATACACCAATTTTCTTGCCATAATGATCATGTAAAGTAGACCCGAAAGTCTGTGTTGAAAAGAAAGATGGAATAGTTAATGTGTGTATGAATTTTGACACATTTGGAGTACAATTAGTCTTTGCATCGGTTTATTACAGAAGTATACCCGGGCATATATCATTGAACATGCATGCTACATGATACATTTATAAAAATGCATATTCAGTTACATGAACAATGTGGTAACATGAAATTGTATTTGATTGCATATAGAAGAGCAAGTAGAGCGACCGCTTTCAGATATTGCCGAAACTTCAAGGCAATAAGCAAAAAGGGAGCAATTGTGAGTAACCTAAGATGGTCTCACTTTAATTTGCTTTGTTTATTACTGAATTGAATTTGATATATGATAAATGCGTACTGAATACAGGAATATACTTGTCTGAGGCATTTGATACATGTAAAAACCATTGGAAGTGTTACTTGAATGTGAATGAGATTGACTAATTGATTCTCAACATCAATGTTGAATGCCGAACCTAGTTCAATGATTACGGTGACTGAAAAAGTGAATGCGAACGTAATAGACTGAACGTGATACTCGAATTTGAGAATTGCTTTTCATTCCAACGCATGAAATATAAAGGCAATTGTAACTGATGTCGCCAGTGAAAAAGAGCTTAAAGCTCAGATATCTGTGGAAAGAGCCTAAGGCTCAATTTTTACAAAGAGCCCTGTATCCCCAATGGATAAGGGATAGTATTAAAGAGCTTGATATCCACAACAGATACGGGACAATGAAAAAGGCACCCAATCACAACAATGTAAAAACGAATGTGAGTCTCATAAACATTACATTCACACATTATATGAATAAAGTAAATGATTGTAATACTTCGAGACTTTTTCTTGCATGATGATGTAAGAATTTATGGATGAGTGTGTTCAGCAAAATTGTAATGAAACGATGAATTGAATGGATTATGTAATTGAAATGTGACCATTATGTATAAAGCGTTTTATGATATTACTTGATGATAGTCAAGTTGAAGTGAATTATGTGGAAACATGATTATCAATTGTTATATGGTTTGACAAGAGTGAACCGTCGAGGATGGTTACTCTATTGAATTCACAAAACTCACTAAAATTGTAACATTGACGATTTCATATTCGAGGGAGGGAAGACTTAGCTTCTAAGATTGTATTAGAAGCGTTTTTGTACAACTTTTGAAATAAAGGCATGGCTTAAGGATCAGTCAGCTGGGGCTAGAGAACTAGTCTTTGATTTTAACTTTTGTTAATTCCTCATATATGTAGTATACTTTGTAAACTGAACTGTAAGCGCTCATAGGATGATGTTGTATAAATGTGGATGAAGGATAATGCTACATTGTAAATGATGGATTATGAAATGAAATGAGGAAACTTTTGGATTTTAGATCATGTGCTATTTATGATTTTGCTTGTGATGCCATACGATAAAGTGAAGGTGCAATAGTTAACACGTCAATTCTGTTGGGCATGTGCATGTGTGACCGTCTAGCGCACGTGCATATGTCGGGCGGGATTGGGGTATTACAAAAGTTGTCCCATAAAATTTCAGGATTGAAACCAAGGTTGATATGTGAATTAACAAACTCTCAAGCCAATTCCAAAAACAATTGAAAAAGGATGAGGATACTATATTACTTATTATCTCTATGTTTTTCCTCGTATCTTCTCTTTTATATCATAAAATAGGTTTTTTTTCACCGTGACTCTTCAGTGCGACCTCACTTACAGATGTACATGATCACAGAGAGTTACACAGTCATCACACATGATCGTATAATTCATGAACACGAGCGTGCGCAAGATCATGTATATCTTCACCTTTCACGTTCTTCTTCACATGATTTTAGAGACTTACAAGATTGCTACACACAGCCATATAAGTGGAGAACGTGGGCATGTGGCACTCTACACTGGCATGTCTGTGAAGAAAATGCTTGATTCACCTATCATCCATATTGTCTTCACATGTTCGTTATCGCCACGAATCATTTAAGTGTCAACAAGTACCGAATGTCTAAAAAATATCCAATGATTATAGTAAGTTACTAGTAATATTAAGACGGACAAAGTCTTGTATAATATAAGATTTCAAATTAAAGGATCCTAGCACAATCATCTAATGAGCTACAGCCAAATAAGTAATATTTTGTATGAAATTATCACGTCGGGTCAATTTAATGAATAATAGGTTCTAAATAATATTAGAATATATTAATCGGTATATAAGATATTTTAAAAATCTCAAGTCAAAAATTAATTCATACAATTATCTAATGAACATTTTTATAGATATATAAGTAATATTTTATATAAAATTTTTATAACTGGTCAATTTAGTTAACATATTCTTTAACAAACATGTATTTGTTTAAGAATTTTCACATTTTAGTATATATGATCAGTTACTACCTTTATAAAGAAGAAGCATAATGTATACTAGTCTTTCCACTATATTAATGCCCACTCTTAATAAAATAACGTTAGTTTAGGAAATAATCTGCACGAATCAAAATTTTTGGTTTAGTTTTCAATTTTTTAGTTCGATTTAGTTTAAAATCATTTTTTTGTTAAAAATCAATCAAATTATTAATTAATCGATCCGTTTTTGTAAACTATTAGCTTTTAAATCCGATCAATTTTTATTTAATAGTTTCCTTTTAAATTAAATTTTAAATTTTCGATGGATAAGAATAGTCTTCTTCAATTATTTTGTAAATTCTTTAATTTTATTCAATCTTTTACTAGTTTTAAGACTATCTGATACCGATTGAACCTCTTAAACTTTAAAACTTTTGTCTTATCGAATTAATTTTCGGTCAAAAATGGAGGTTTGATAGATTTATTCATACAATCAAACATGCATAGATTCAATGTTAAATTAAAAAGTTGCTGTTCAATCATTGTACTTAACCTCTTGGTTGAGTGCAATGAATTTTCAATTTATCATACATTCAAACACACACAGATTCGATTCAACTAAATAGAAAACTTGTATACTAATAACCTCTTGTATTATAAGTTATTGCTAGCATACTTGGGTTCTTTTGGCATTACTCTTGGTCAGTATGACCCGATACAGCTTTGACGCATCATTACAGAAGAATAATAATCTCATACCATGTATAGTTTAGTATCAGAACTGTAATTTGATGGGGCATGATTGAACCTTGTTACATCCCGTACGACTTAGTAGAAATATCCTTTGCTTTGTGTTTCCAGGACAGCAGGACTGGAGAGACACATGCACCAATTTTTAAGATTTTTTTAAAAGGAATATTTAAAAGGAATATCGAATTAAATAATGCTTCATTTTTTAAGATTTTTTTAAATTAATACTAATTTTTTAGAAAATTTTAATTTAGTAACTAGTATTTTAAAATTTATATGAATCAAGCTAAAATATTATTTTTGTTAATTAACTATATCAATAAAAAATAATATTTTAATTTGATTTGTATAAATTTTAAAAAATTAGTTATTAAATTAAAAACATTAGAAATTTAAGTATGGATGTGGAGTTTAAGTATTTGGTGAAAGAATTATTGATTTTGCTCTAAATTTTACTTTTAAAATCTTGACGGCTTATTTTCTGCTGACTCGGGCCTGACTTGACCTGACTTTACATAATTTTTATTTTTTACTTAATTGATATCTTTCTATAATAATTATCAGGTCGGCCTAAATATCCGGCCCAATTTTCGCCTCTAATCTCAAACATCCACCAACATTTTATTTGGGAATTGTCGAGGGCTCATTTCATTTGGTGGTGAAGGAAGAGAAGTCATCTTCATAGAGAATGTTATCCAAGTACAGCAATGTTTGAATAAGTGCCTTTTGGACTTAGAATTATGTTGACTTTAAGCTCATAACTCCAACTTAGTCTATGGCGTGCTTTCAGTTCGTTGGGTTTATGTTGTATATATGAAATTAAACAAGTGGTTTATAATTATAAAAAAAAAGCAATTTCATCCCTTGTTAATTTATAATTTCGTATCCAATATAAAATTACCTTTTATAAAACGAGTATGATAAGATATTCAATTCAATTTTTAAAATATTAATTACGTGAGTATCAACTTTTGTAATTTAGTATAAGAACTAACAACATGATTAGTTAATGGACTGTAGTAATCACTGCCATCCAATAAATAAAGTCTTATTTTAAAATATAAGTTGATTACTTATAATGTTAATAACTACCAAATTCCACCAATTACTCACCACTTGACTTTTTCCTCCTCTTCTGTATAGTACTGGTCAATGTTTTAAAAACTGGACCGGTGGCTGAACCTGATCCAAGGATTAATGGTTCAACCAGAATTCAACCGTTGAACCGGTGATTAATAAATATATAAATTTTTATTTTATATATATTATATATAAAATAATTTTTAAACATACTATTTAATTATTTATCTAATTGTAAACTTAACTTAAACCTTCAAACTTCAAAATATACAAGTTTTTTTTTTAAGTTCACCAACACAACACAAAATAAGATAACAAAGCTTACTAGTCATATTTCATCAAAAAGATTAAAAAAAGATATCTAATCATAATTTATATTTATTCAAGTTAAAATCATCAATATCAAGGCATTTTAAATGGACCGGTCAGTTCTTTTTTTCACCAGTTCAGAGGTTTTTACCGGTCCAACAGTGAAATGAACGGGTCAATCATTCACAAAAAAATTAGAGTTAAATCGGACCGTTTCATGCTCTGGGTCACCGGTTCTCCAGTCCGACCAGCCGGTTTGATCCTGTTTTCAAAGCACTAGTACTGGTTGTCATAAATACAATTCTCTAAAATCAACCAACGAGCAACAACAAAACACTCTTCAAGTTAAACCAGTACATCAGAATGAGAATAAAAACCTCATTAAGGAAGAAAACTTTGAAATTTACGTAAAAAATTCACTAGTGTGCAGGAAAAAATTAGAGGCCAAATCAAAAGGCAAATCTACTAAACTCAAAAAAGGGTCTCCAAAGTTAAATATCTCGTCTCACAATTATAAGTTGTCCCACAAATTTCAATATTGAAACCAAAGTTGATATGTGAATTAACAAACTCTCAAACTAATTCCAAAAACAATTGAAAAAGGATGAGGATACTATATTGCTTATTATCTATATGTTTTTCCTTATATCTTCTCTTTTATACCACAAAATAGGTTTTTTTATCATCATATACGGTCATATACACGACCGTGTAGATAACCGTGTCTCTTCAGTGCGACCTCACTTACAGATGTACATGATCACAGAGAGCTACACGATCATCACACACGATCGTACAATTCATGAACACGAGCGTGTGCAAGTTCGTGTATGTCTTCGCCTTTCACGTTCTTCTTCACATGGTTCTAAAGACTTACAAGATTGCTACACACTGCCATGTAAGTGGAGAACATGGGCGTGTAGCACTCTACACTGGCTCATATGTTTAGAAAATGCCTTATTCACCTATCATCCATATTGTCTTCGAATGTTCGTCATCCCCACAAATCATTTAAGTGTCAATAAGTACTGAATGCCTCAAAAGTAGAGTTGGACACACAACATATAGATGAGTTCAAACAATCACATTACTTCAAGTTTAAAAAACAATACAAAACTAGACAGATATAGATTACAGAGAATACCATTTCTTCAACCCGAACTGCAAGAGAGACTACATCTTAAGTTAATTTGCATTATGCAAGATTGTCCAAAAGTGTTCTTGTGCATTACGTATTTGATTAAGAGTTCCTTCTCCACCAAGACACTTTTGTTGTATATATTTGAGATGTTGAAAAATCGGGACAGAATCAGATCCCGTCTGCAACGAAATAATTACAAAGTTTTTTTGTATTATGATTTTTTGAAAATCAAGATCACTTAATTCTATAAAATTATTAACACATAAATCATAATAAAGTGTTAATCTTAATTCGTACCTTATTCTAAAGCTTGATCCTTTTCTTGTTATATCCCTCGAATCGTTTCCAAAATTGGTCCTTCTCAACCACTATAGCTGCAAAGTATTTGGCCTCTAATGTTATCCACAGTACAGGTTAAGAGAACTCAAAAACTCTTGCAAAGAGGGTTAAACAAGAAGTGATAGCTCCATTAGAGTTTAAGTCTATTTATAATAAGTTTTTGGCACTTTAGTAATTTAATTGAAATTAAATTCTAATTTCAATTAAACTTTAATTAAAATTACAAATAAATATCAATTATGCTCAAATGAGATCCAATATCTCATATTGATCTTTATTTATTAAATATCTCATATTTATTCATAAAGTTTTTAAATCTTTACATCCAAATTTAGCTTAATTAAAATATATTTGCTCTCTTCAACTCATTCTTTATGTGAAACTCATTAGTTTCCCAAACATGTTGGCAATGATTATAACTTTTAATTAGAATTAGAATTAGATAAATTAAAACTCATTTTAATTTATCTTTAATTCTCTTATTAAACAATTTATAATCATAAATAAAGATTGACGTCTGGTAACACATCATGATCGCCCAAGTATTTAGGAATATCAAAGTAATTTTGACTAATATATTATTTTTCGTATAATTCAATCTTTTCATCATACAATGTCTGATTAGATATAAAACATATAATTAATATCTAATCTATTTTGAATTCAATCATATTAGTTATCTGTCATCAACTATTGATTCAATTGATAACGTTTGTAAACTATTTACAAAATATCATTCTACCTTGGCCAAGGATTTCCTGAATCAATACTAATCGAAAATAACATAACATTCACCCTAGTTATTTTAGGGTAATGAATATTATCTTGATCACTCAAATATTTCTATATAGTTTATTCTATATCCAATGACTACCAAATAAGTTATTCATGGTTAGAATAAGGTCATAAGTAGTATCAAAACATAGTAATCCCTATACATGATCATTTTGAAGATCCCAAGTCAAAGGATTATTTAACAATTATCATAATGAAAATTTCATAGATATACAAGTAATGTTCCAAATGGATTTCTCATATCGGGTAAGTTTAGCGAACTTATTCTCTATTTAGCGCTCACACGTTTGTTGAAGTATCTCCATATTTTAGCCTTTAAGATCGACTACTTTCATAAGGAAAAATATAGCGCGTGATAGTCTTTTTACGTTATGTTAATGTTCAGTCTTAATAAAACAATAACTATGAACAATTTAGGGATAGTATATAAATATAATATGATTATCATAATTATAATCTCATCATAATTTCACCTGCAATGTATAATTTGTCATAGATTTTATAATATACATCTAAACATAAAAAAGATAAAGAATGTTTTTAAATTATTTTATTATTAAACTACAACCAATCAAATAACTGTAGGGTATAAACCATCACGAGAGACATCCAAGCTTACCTATGCAGCTCTTCGTTAATATATGTGTTTGTTCAGGAGATTTTTTGTGGAGAAGAAATTGTCTAAAATGTTGATTCCAATTGGAGTTAATATTGCTAATTTTATTTTAATACAAATTAAAGTAAAGGACACAAATATCTCATTTAATTTAAAAAATTTTAGAAAAAGCTCTATGATCTTTAAAATTCTAAAAAGTCTCTTTTAATTTCACTTTTTTAGAAAAATGCTTTTCTTAAACTTCAGTTAAAAAATTACAAAGGAATACATGTAGATTGAGTATCAGACATGTACTAATTAACTATTATTTATACGATAATTTAACTCATAAGAATTTAGTTGAGTTATGATATTAGTTATATTTGATTAGTCCAGATCTGATAATCTTATTGTATGTGTTTAATTGTTATTTTTTAACTAAAATTTAAGAGAAAGGAATTTTTGAAAAAATTAAAACTAAAATAAAAATTCTTTTCTAAGATTTCTTATAACCTTCATTTTGATTGTAAATATAAGAAACTTTAAGAATTTACATATAGAATGAAG
>JAOSBP010000003.1:28586169-28610603 GCA_027563825.1 Erythroxylum mucronatum
TGTACACACACAAGGCGACTTGCATGGGTATACAAGGCGACTTGTTAGCACCGAAAGGGAACAAGGCGACTTGCATCACTATACAAGGCGACTTATCCCTACAGCAGATACAGTTTGAGCAGCTCGTTCATCAGTCTTTGAAACGTCGATGGAGCATTCGTCAGACTAAACGGCATGACGAGGAACTCGTAATGACCTTTACGCGTCCTGAATGCGGTCTTCGACACATCTTCCAGTTGCATTTGCGTTTGATGGTATCCGGAGCATAAATCCAGTTTAGTGAACCACCCAGCCCCATGCAACTCGTCTAATAATTCCTCAATCAACAGTATCAGAAACTTATCTTTCACCGTGTGTTTGTTCAACTCTCTGTAATCTACGCACATCCTCCATGAATCGTCCTTCTTCTTAACTAAGATCATTGGTGATGCATACGGCCCGTAACTCTGTCAGATGAAGCCTTGCCTCGTGATATCCCGAACAGATTTTTCGATTATATCTTTCTGTACTCCTGAGTATCTATATGGTCAGACATTGATGGCTTCAATTCATTCCTTCAGCACTATCCGGTGATTGTATTGGCGGTTTGGAGGAAGCTCAATTAGTTCCTGAAAAACTTCCGCATACTCTGACAGAATAACGTTAATCTCATTGAATGCGCTCCATTGATCCGAGGTCATTCTCATTCGTTGTAACTGGAATTCAATCGGCATTGATAGTTGCATCATGAATAATTGACCCCTCGTTGCTCGATGTAGATGTTTCTGGAATTCCTTGCTGGAGACGATCTTAGATCTTCCTTTCAGGTTTCCACTTAACGTAACCAAGCATCCCTCCCATTTGAACGTCATTGTTCGGTTCCTGAAGTTGCATAAAACCTCATTTAATCCACTCAACCACTGCACCCTTAATACGACATTGCACCCTCCTAATCCTAATACCAATGCGCCCATGGTGAACTGCACTCCTTGCACTTGCATCGTCCACGTGAATCATTTACAGTACTAATGACATTTCAGTTGTAATCCTCCCCCTATGGTGATGAGAATAAGTTTCATCTCTTGAAGCTGACATCCTCCTTTCCTTATGACTGAAGTATCCATGAAATTATGGGTGCTCCCATTGTCGATCAATATATGTATCTTCCTTCTTTGGTGCACCCCAACAACCCTCATCTGCTTAAATTTGGTGTTCCCGGACAATCCCAGCATGGCCTGCATGGAAACCATCGAGTTATCTTCTTCTTCTAGACTCCCCTCAAGTTCCTCCTCTTCCACTTCAGGAGAGTTCTTTCCGCTGTCATCATCTCCAGTAATTGCATAAAACTGTAATTGTCTCTTTTTACATTGATGGCCAATACTATATTTCTCGCCGCACTAGAAACAAAGGCCCTTCGCCATTTTTTCATCAAAATCTTTATTACTGAAATGCCTCTGAGGTTTAAAAGTTCTTACCGATGATGATGGTTGTAGCGTCGACGTTGGTGTAGGTAGTATTCTGTCAGATGGTGACCTCCGAGTGACATTCGCCGACTATGATCCATGTGAATTTGGGTTGAAAATGCTATTATTATTCGCCCCTTTCATCAATGTTCCATGTTTAAACGTCATATTCCCCGTGGAACTCAATATTGCCTCATATTTTCGAGCTAGCGTATGAGCTTGATGCAAAGAGTGGGGGCTCATATAATTTCGTCGTCACTCCAATCTCTGGTTTAAGTCCCTTAATGAAGAACAGAACCCCATTAAGTACTTTTCAGATAGCGTCTATCTGTTAGAATGGTGATCGAATTGTGCATAATAGTCTAGAACTGTCTCCTGTTGTTTCAACTCCTTAAAATCTCCTACCAGATCGTCGAATATTTCTGCATCGAACCTTTGCTTCAAAACTTTTGTGAACTCCTCCCATTCCACTACTTCTGCTTGGTTACGATGCCTAACATACAAGTGATACCATTCCTGAGCTCATTCATGCATGTGTAAGATTGCCATACTCACCTTTGCTTCTCAAGGGTCTGATCCAACAAGAAAAACTGCTTGCACCCGTACAACCGCAGTTTAACATTCTCGCCATCAAATGGCAGAAACTCAATCCAGCTCATTCTTATAGGTGTTACGTTCCCATCTCGCTCTTGCCTTACTAAACTACTCTGCGGTGTAGGTTCGGTCACTCCAACCTCTCCTTCCAGTTTCTGAACATTATGCAGGAGTAAAGCTCGTAATTCCGTCATTTCTTTTTCCACTTTTTCTGTTCTATTTTGAATCTCCGAAAACATCCTCTCGTTCCGATCTTGTGACTGCAAGAACATCCTCTCCGTTACACTCTTCAAGCTTTCTTCCACTCCTCGTAACTCAACGCATCTGGTGCTTTCTGCCATCGTTACTCTTTACAGGGTCGACTTCTCTGATACCAAAATGTTGTATGCTAAAAATGGATAACAGAATGCGTATACGTTGTTATGATTTTGTCAGAAGATGTAGAAGGAAAACATCAAAAGGGAGAGAGAAACAAAGATTCCATTGATACAGAGAGAGAACAGAATTCACACACTAATCTTTCATACCGTTGAAGCCGTTAGTATCCAGCTTTAATACAAATCTATTATACTCTAATCTTACGTCCAGCTTAAATACACTGGACCCTATATTTAAACGCTACGCTTTGCTTTCCTTCTAACGTCGATAACTATTTCTGTCGTTTATAATTATTACGTATGTCTTCTTCACTCTTCTCTGTAACATAGAGAGAGCAGCAGCTCCACTCTTCAGAGACATAATAGGAAAACAGAAACACATGATCTTCTGTAGTCTACTTGTCAAGATCAAAGCTTTGGCCAGAGAAACGTGAAATCTTGAATAGTAAAGAGATGACAAATACTGAATCTTTGATATTCATTTCTTAAATGGAAGACGAGAACAAGAAGGCGGCCAAAAATTCAAAGGATATTATACAGAAGTAGCATTTACAATCAGATGGTGTTGACAGAATCCTACACGGCTGCTGTACAAAGCCAACATCCCACAACTAAATTTATCACCATCTTCCAATTCTCTTCCTGAAAAGATGATGCCTAAATACCTTTTGTTTTCTTCTTTTCTTTTTCCTGTCAACTTATGCTTCTTTTTTTTTTGCTTTACTCTACAGTTATTTCCAGTATTGTGGTAAGCCTGGGTCGTTTATATCTTCTAAGAAGTAATGAAGAACATACAACACTTACCGATGAGAGGGCCATGCATGCACCAGCTACCCATGGTGGCAACATAATCCCTAGTGAAGGATAAAGAACGCCAGCAGCAACAGGTATGGCAACAACATTATAAGCCATAGCGAAAATATAATTCAAACGGATGCGAGCAAAGGTTTTCCTTGACAGATCAATGGCTGTGATTACATCCTCTAAATTATTCCTCATCAAAACGTAGTCGGCAGCTTCTATAGCAATGTCGGTTCCTGCACCAATTGCAATGCCAACGTCTGCGGCAGCTAGAGCAGGCGAATCATTGATACCATCCCCCACCATTGCAACTGTGCTTCCGTCTTTTTGAAATGAGCGGATGACATCGGCTTTCCCTGCTGGCATAACTTCGGCTTTAACATCTTGTATGCCAACCTGCATACACAACGTGTACTAAATAAGTCTCCTTAGCACAAAAATTTAAACCAAATATCTTTAGGACTAGAAATTAGCCATAGGAGTCCAGAATTCAACTTCAATTTGTTTAATCAGGAAGAATCAGATCAGTCTGCCAGGTGATATACCAAATTACCAACCATTTAAAGCAAATGACTACCATTCATCATAGAGAAAGAAACGAGGCAAACGGAATAAATATGGTAGCCAATTAAGAGATACATCATTTCATAGTGTAAGGCCTACCAGCAATGGAAGAACAGTATTCAATCAATTGATATACAGCAAAAAGTCCACATAATCTCATACAAACCTCCTTGGCAACAGCTTGAGCAGTCCTCCAATTATCTCCTGTCACCATAACTGGTTTGACACCCATTTTGTAAAGGCCTTCTACAACTACAGAAGCTTCTCGCTTTAGTGGGTCTGCAACCCCTAAAACACCAACTAAGCTGTCATTAAATGAAACAAGAATTCCTGTTTTTGCACTTTCTTCGAGTTCAACCACAAAATTTTCTACAGAAGTTGAAATGGGAATTCCACTCTCAGTCATTAGTTTTCGATTCCCAACCTGCTCAAGACACAGTGGAAGCTATGACAACCCTGAATCATGAAAAATTTTCTTGTTAAGCTTAAAAAACCTAATAGATAAAAAACTCACCAGAACTTGTTTTCCATCTATGAAGCACTTCACGCCTCTTCCGGGAAGGGCCAAAAACTCAGAGACGTCAAGAAGCCATCTAGAGGTTGTGGATTCTTTACTGCTGCTTTGGCCACCATAAGTTGGAGAAGATTCATCAAAGAAATGGAAATGGCGTGCATACTCCACTATTGCTTTTGCCAATGGATGCTCACTGCTAGCCTGAGCCACGTTAAAACAGATGGGAAATCAGTAAAATTGTTCTATTATTAACAATAACCATTATCAATGAGGGAGATACAGCACTAGAAATCCCCTAAAGTACCCAATTTACATGGCATGGCATGCCAACATATAGAGGTTTTTCCCTTATTTCCTCTGTAGATCCAACTTATGAGAGTTTGTGACGTATAATCCTGACGTTATGAACTTGAGGAAACTTCTGTATATTGGCCATACAGCTAAACTGAATTGCCGAAACCTTAAGGACTGTTTCTTTGAGTCATAAATAAGACAGATAAATAAGCTCCATATCCACCAAAGATGAATGCACAGGTCTGTATGTGCGAGCTTATATGGAAAAGAAAAGGGAAAGAAAGAACCATCATCAAACAATAAAATTCCAAAATTCATTCACAACTAATAAGCACCAGAAAATCACCTCTGCGGAAGCCACCCATCTGAGGAATTCTCCACGATCCATACCGTTGAATACTTTTGCGGTAGTGACACTGGCTTTTCCTTGGGTTAAGGTGCCTGTTTTATCAAATATGACATACTTAATCTTCTGAGCCCTTTCCAAAGCATCCCCTCCCTTTATGAGGACCCCATTGTTGGCACCAACCCCAGTTGCCACCATGACAGCAGTCGGTGTTGCCAATCCAAGAGCACATGGACAAGCAATTACCACAACAGAGATTGAAAACATGAGGGCAAAGACAAAATAATTTCCATTGTCTGGAAGCCATGTTTCTGGGTATGCCCCCACAGCTCCAGCAAGGTACCTACAAGTTGAAAAATGTGATGAAAAGCAGGGTCCAGACTTGGACAGCCTAGTCAATTTATGGATCACATAGCCAGCAAAGCAATCCTCCAAGGACTTACCAAGCAAATAATGTTAACAGAGCCAAAGTAACAACCGTAGGAACAAAAATGCTAGCAACCTGCAAGCCAAAAAGTATTTAACATAAGAATGGACAGCAAATGTACATATGTTAATTTGCACAAACCACTAAGATATTCCTCATTGGAGGAGGAATATAATGGGACATGAGAAAGTAGATTTTACATATGAAGAACAAAAGTGAGAAACAAATTTAAAAAAAAAGAATATAAGCAACACTTACAAAATCTGCAAATTTCTGGATTGGAGCTTTGGACATTTGGGCTGTTTCAACCAAACTAATTATCTGGCTCAAAACAGCATCAGCTCCTACGTTGGTGACTTGTATATGAAGTGCACCATGTAAATTTATTGTACCTCCAATAACTGATGAGTTAACCTCTTTCGAAACAGGCACAGATTCACCAGTTACCATACTCTCATTGACATAACTTGAACCCCAAACCACTAAACCATCAGCAGGAACTTTTGCACCAGGAAGAACTTTTAATGTGTCACCAGGCTGAATCAGTAATGCATCTATTTCCTTTTCTCCAATACAGATGCCATCTATAAGACCAAAAAAGTAATAACGCTTCAATGTTTTTCATTGACAAAAGTTAAACTCTATTCTATAATTTTATCAGTTATCCCATATTAAAATATCCATTAAAGGGTTCCTTCTAAAATTTTAGAACAAGATCCCTTCGGGTCAAGCTAAACTTACAGCAAAATGTAAAATACAGATACTAAATGGAAGCCAAGTACCTTCATCTTTGACAACTAGCAGTGCCGTTGCTGGTGCAAGCTCTACCAATTTCTTGATTGCATCTGATGTTTTTCCCTTGGCAAGGCACTCTAAATACTTCCCCAACAGCACAAATGTTATCAGCATAGAACTTGTCTCAAAGTAAGTTGGAGACCAAAAGCCGGTGGCTGCACCATATAGTAATGCACAAACCGAGTAAAAGTAAGATGCTGTTGTTCCTAATGCCACTAAAACATCCATGTTGGTTGAACCATTTCGAAGGGCTCTGCCAGCTGCCACGTAAAAGCGCTTTCCAATGACAAATTGAACCACACTAACCAATAACCACTTCAACCAATCCCCCATTAGGAAGGGTCCACATCGCCACAGAAGTAGTGAATACAAGATCGGTATGCGAGGACATACCACTCGTATGAAAAAGATAGGAATCTGCAATAAGAATGCAGTCATCAAATGGTCAGGTTACAAGGAAGAAAGGAAGTAAATATGCCGTGTAACATCAAAAATTTAAGGCAGATACTCACACTGAGAAGCAAACTGGAGACAAAAAGCCTAAACATACTGGAAGACTCTTCAACATCCTTTGAGGTCATTCTAGTAAATGGGTTTATAACATGTAACTTAAACTTCCCATTGCTTCCTCCTTCAATCCCATCAACCAAGGACCTAGAACTGACAACTTCAGGATCAAAAAGAGCTTCAAGTTCTTTGGATATCATATTGAAACGAAACTGCCGTACCCCTTTCAATGTGACAAGCATTCCTTCCAAAAGCTGCGCATCCATCTCGTTGAACACCCCATCAACTCCTAAGATGATTTTATCCTGCTGACTGCTTTGTACAAGAGAGCCTTCGAATCCAGCATCTTCTATAGCATTCACTATATCATCTTTACTGATTATAGTCGGATCATACTCAACTTCTCCCAAGGAAGTAGCCAAGGCTACCACTGCCCTTTTCACACCAGGAAGATTTATCAAAATTCCTTCGACGGAGTTTACACAAGCAGCACAGGTCATACCTCCTATTCTAAACTGCCCCGTGAGGCTTTTATTTTGTTTCGCCTTACTAATGACAGGTTCATTTAGGATCTCTGCTTCAAAGCCTGCATCCTCAATTGCATTCTTGATGTCATCATCCTGAATTGAGAGACATCCATAAAAGACTAAGATCGTGCAAGTCAACATCAGTAAACCGTGCGAGAAAGCATCTCATGCAATTAACTGAAAATTGCATATAACTTACGAGGACTCCCAACTTATTGCCATATTCCCAGATTTAAACATCCATTAAAGACAAGACCAGAACAACATAACGCCTAAATATGAATAACAAAATACGAAAATTCAAATTAATATTGGATTTCCTAAAGAAAATCAAACAGCAAGATTCCAAATTCCGAATTAAAACACTAAAATTCAAATTCTTCATTCAAAATCTAAAAATCAAAGGCGAGAACCAACCTTGACGAGAATGGGGTCAAAGACAACATCAGCCTTGTTCTGAAGCAAAGCTACAGAAGCTCTAATAACCCCATGAACGCTCTTGAGAGCTGATTCAACAGAATTAGAGCATGCTGCGCAGGTCATCCCCGTAACTCTGACTTGAACTCTCCTAACGCCTTCCTCATCATCACCAACCGCAATCACATGCGAATTGTCGTCGTTTTCGCAAGATTCAAGGAGCCTGACGTCCTCCATTTCGTCGGAGGATCTCCGGCCGGCGGAAGCCTGAATCATCTGCAGGTCTCTCATGCTCGGCGCCATTGTTAAGAGCACCGAGCACACAGAGAACAGAACCTGAAGAAACAGAAGAAGAAAACAGAAAAAGGTTTCAAGGCGGAGGAAGAAAGAGAGAGAGAGCGAGAGGCTTGAGAGGAAGACACGGTTGGGACAGTAACTTCTCATACACAGGCTGCCGGTAAATATATTTAGTCTCACGTTAGGACTTTTGTCGTTTAAATGGACGAAACTGCCCCTCTGTACTTGGTGAGTTTGGTGGTTTTGTAGTTGTACTACTAGCTCCTCTTTCTTCAATTTTTTCTGATATTTTGTTTTTAACAAAATAATTACAATATTTAAATAAACTTTTGTAATTACAATAAACCTTAGTTTATGCATTCTAAATAAATTATATAAAAAATCAAATGACAATTTCAATTTTAAGTGATACTTACAATGCAACTCCTCACATTTAACAAATATAACAAAAAAATATTTTAAGAAAAGGTCCGATAATATTATTATGGTAGTTATATTTTAGTCAAAAGCCAACCTATTCTATGCACAAGGCTCCCGTCTTGTGAAAATCAAAAGAGGATCATCAATATACACAATCTTCCCTTTATAATTTGTACGAAGAGATTGTTTATGTTATTCGAACCTATGACTTATAGTCACAAAAAAGTAATTTTTAGTAATATTGGAAAATTGTAATTGATAAATTAAGATAGTTAATATATTCTAAAATTTATAATAATTAATGCATAACTAAGGCAAAATTGTTTATCTTATACTCCCTCCTATTCAAAATAAGTGTCGTTTTAGAGTGATTTTAATTATTCAAAATAAGTATCGTTTGTGACTTTTTATGCATATTTATGATTTTACTTCCAAAATTATCCTTTAATTTCTCTCACATCTTAATTACACAGATTATATTTTCAAGGCACTTTAACATGTAATTAATAAGGGTATATCAGACATTTCATTAATTTTCTTAATAAGAGTACATTCCTCTAAAACGACACTTATTTTAAACAGGAAGGAGTACTGTTTAGAAGTATAAGTTATAAAATGAGAAGTAACACATCAAACATTGTGTTTAAAAGGAGAAAAGAAATGTCCATGATATTTTGTTGTGCATTGATTTAGAGTTAATGATATTGGTCAAATTGGATTATATTCAAATTAATCAATTGTATTTAAGTTTGAGGAATTGATTTAAATTTTAAATTTTTTATTTTTATTAAAATAACATCATATAATTAAATTAATTTTAAATTGAAAATTGTCATTAAATTAAATTTACTTTCAAAATCTAATATAATAAAA
The DNA here is from genome assembly GCA_027563825.1 of Erythroxylum mucronatum. NCBI lineage: Eukaryota > Viridiplantae > Streptophyta > Magnoliopsida > Malpighiales > Erythroxylaceae > Erythroxylum > Erythroxylum mucronatum. The sequence continues at coordinate 28,595,365 of JAOSBP010000003.1, forward strand.
TGACACCAATATTTTAAAAATCGGACTGAAATTTAAACTGGTAAAACAAAAGGTTTAAGATTTAAAAGGTTAAATCAGTATTAGAATGCCATAAAATTTGCTAAATATTTAATAAATTTAAAGAATTTGAAATTGTTCTTAATTATCAAAAAATTAAATTTTAATTAAAATATATATTGTTAAATAAAAATTTATTTATTTATTTTAATTTGTAAAAAAAATATTAATTGACCATTTCTGAGAAATCTATGGGCTGAGTCCAATTCCACTTTCCAATCAACTCAACCGCTCCCTTTGTTTAGTGGAACCATGACTTTGTCTACACTACGTACGAACACGAATAAAAGATCCAAGGTCAAAAAGGAAACTTCCACTTTTCGTGTGAAGTGGATTTATATATATATAATATTTATATTTTCAAAATTAGGTATCTAAGTAATTTTTTTTTAATCGTTGTTTTTTAATTGACCTTTGTGAGTACTCTGGACCAGTACGAGGGGAAAGGATAGTGAAGTAATTTTCGAGAATTGGATTAGATAAGATTAGTTGAGGTTACGTAACATGAAGTCTTCGGTTGTCTGAACGGCAACAGAATGGCGGGCCGGACCGGACCGGAGTGAGATTGAAGTGACGGGAACTTCTTGCTTCGTTGTTGGGTTAGATACGGCAGGTGAGAGAAGTTGATGAAATGTCAATTATCTGAAAAAAAATATTTCTTAATTAAATTCAACTTTAATAAAATGTGATTGATTAATTTTAAATATTCAAATTTAATTTTTTAAAACCTTGGAAAATATAGGACCTTTTCTATGTAGTGGTCAGGTCACTAGCTCTCTCTCTTTTGTTTTATCTTCTCTTTGTTAAAGCTCAAACATAGAAAGTTAGAAGTTTGCTTTGCCTAAATAATGGAGGAGGATCACGTTCAATATGTCACAATTAAGAGTCAATAATACAGATTTAATCTTATCAAACCAGATAAAGTTAAACTATTGTGAAAAGATGCTGGTTAGGTTGGCTGTGCTAGGTCCAGGCCTATCTTCACACGTTTACGGCCCGTCTGGCCCATCAGGAGTTAGACTCCCATGCAAACACAAAGATATACGTAAACCTAGCATCCACGACATATATAAGGTACTATTCTACCATGATTCAAGTATGAGATTACAACCCTGCTTTTCTCTATATTTTAGCAGCTGAAACTTACACAAAAAGACTGACTTGAGCGTCGGAGGGGCCTCCCAGGAACCAACTTCCGCCCCGCCGTTATTTGTTTTGCAAGTATTCCATAGCCAGAGTCGCGCATATCATGGATCTAAACAAAGACGTTCAACCTCAGCCAGATCAGGCTGAACCAGATGCTTTAGTAAGTAATTTAAATAATGAAAGTGTGATTAGTGTATGATGACACGTTTCCATGCAAACACTTAAAATATGTTCATGGTACTTAATCATGCTAGAAAACGTGATCAAACTTAGACTTGACAATGAATTGAGTCTTTTCCATTTTGCCTTTCCAACTTTCTAAAAAATAGTTTTAATTTGATTTAAGTTCATTTAAATTATCAGGACCACTGTGCTTCACTTATTGCTAACTCAACTTTAGTAGCTCGGGACATGGTCGTCACAATCTAATATAAATCAGGTAGATCAGCTAATTGCTGCAACTTATCATAAAATGGTTTAGATAGTTCGAAAGATTGTTCATCAAAGGTTTGTTCAAAAATATTAGAATGCTCAAAGGGACATTCTTTATCAAATATAGCAGGTATTGATGCTGGTACAACAGTTATTATGAACTCTGTTAGAGGAACTAACATACCTAATAAAACAAATAATGATCGGCTAAATTGGCCAACCATATCTTCAATCTCCTGCGTATTTACAGGCAGGAGATAAACAAAAAGAAAGTATCAATTCGGGCAGAAAAAAATAAAAAGAGAAAGAAGTGGGGTGAGAGAAAAAGAAGAGAGAGGCAAACAGAAATATTGTGTATTTTTTTATGGGTTTATTTTTTTCTCCTTGTAATTCTCCAATTTTTGGTAGTAAAATTATTCTAACCTTGCCAGTGATTTTTACCCTGATTTAGGGGCTTTCCATCTAAAATCTATATGTCTATCTTATCTTTAATATTTTTAGTTTCATTTTAGCTACGACCCTACTATGTCCAAGTCCTAATTATTCCTAACAAGTGGTATCAGAGCCAACCTTGGATGTGTATATCTACTTATTTTATGCTCTCAAAATATAAGTTAGAATATTATTCACCCCGTCAAAGGCACTATTCATAAAGCGGTTGTGATAGAAGTAATGGCGGTAAAGTACAACAGTGAAAAATTCAACGGGAGCAATTTCTCACTGTGAAAGCTGAAGATAAAGGCAATCTTGAGGAAAGATAATTGTCTGACGGCTATTAATGAATAGTCAGCTGGAGTCACAGATGAAAAGTGGAACGAGATAGATGAGAATGTTGTAGCTAATCTTCACCTAGCTTTAGCTGATGGAGTATTATCCAGCATAGAAGAAAAGAAGATTACAAAGGAAATATGGAATCACCTCACAAAATTATACGAGGCCAAATCACTCTACATCAAATTTTTTCTCAAGAGAAAACTATACACTCTACGTATGGCGGAATCTATTTCGATGACGGAGCACTTAAACACTTTGAATACTCCATTTTCGTAACTCGCATCATTGGGGCACACAATAGCAATACGTGAACGTGTGCAACTTCTACTTCAAAGGCTATCAGATTTATATGATCAACTCGTCATAAATTTAGCAACCATTGCATACACTTTAGTCTTCGATGACATTCCAGTTGCTATTCTGGAAGAAGAGAACCGGCATAAGAGCAAGGAAGACAGGTTGACAAATTCGCAATAATTGGAGGCCTTGGCAGTGATGAAAGGTAGATCAATGGAACATGGTCCAGATGGGAATCAAAATCATGGTAGATCAAAATCCAGGAGTAAGAAGAACTATAAATGCTACAATTGTGACAAGAAAGGTCACCTGAAATTGTGACAAGAACTATAAATGCTACAATTGTGACAAGAAAGGTCACCTGAAATTGTGACAAGAACTATAAATGCTACAATTGAGCAAGAGTGATGATGAGAACTACAAGCTTAGATAAGAAATTATGGACAAAAGTAGTCAATACCACCTGTTATGTGGTGAATTGAGCTCCATCAACTACAATTGAGTTGAAGACGCCAATGAAGATGTGGACTAGTAAACCGGTGGATTATTCCAACCTTCATATATTTGAAAGTCCTACTTATGTGATGTTCAATACCCAAGAAACTACAGAGTTGGATCCAAAATCTAGAAGATGCATTTTCTTATGGTATGTTAAAGGTGTAAAGGAGTATCGTCTGTGAGATCTCATTGTCCACGCGATTGTTATCGGTAGGAATGCCATCTTCATGGAAGATAAAGATTAAGAGCAAGCAAGGATTAAGAGCAAGCAGAAAATGTTGGCACTGTACAAGAGAATCCAGAAACTACAACAATACAAGTGGATAGGGAGGGCAATATTGCATATTGCCTTTTAACTGAGGACGGGAAGCCATCAACTCTTCAAGAAACAATGAATAGTTCAGATGCATCTCAGTGGATGATAGCAATGTAAAAAAAAATTAAAGTACTTCATAAGAATAAGGCATAGGAGTTGATGTCATTACCACAAGCAAGAAAACCTACTGGCAATAAATGGGTTTACAAGATCAAGCGAAGTGGTGATGATCAAGTAGAGCAATATCGTACTAGATTGCTGGTAAAAGGATATGCTCAGAAAGAAGATATTGATTTTAATGAAATATTTTCTCCTATGGTTCCACTCACTACAATTCGAGTAGTTTTAGCAATGTGTGCTATATTTGAGTTGCATATTGAGCAGTTAGATGTGAAAACTACATTTCTTCATAGAGATCTTGTTGAAGAAATTTATATGCTCCAACTAGAAGGTTTTGAAGAAAAAAGGAAAGAGAATTTGGTTTGCAGGTTGAACAAATCTCTATATGGTTTAAAGCAGGCGCCGAGGTGTTGGTATAAGAGATTTGATTTCTTAATCATGAGCCTTGGATACAACAGATTGAATGCAAATCCTTGTGCATATTTCAAGAAGTTTATGAAAGATTATTTTATAGTCTTGCTATTGTATGTAGACGATATGTTGGTAGCAGGCCCCAACAATGATCGTACCAAAGAATTGAAAGCACAGTTGGCTAGGGAATTTGAAATAAGAACTTGGGACCAGCAAACAAGGTTATAAGGGTGCAAATTCACCCAGACAGAAATAATAGGAAGATTTAGCTTTCTCAGAAGAATTATTTAAAGAAGATCTTGCGGCGATTCAACATACAAGATTATAAGTCAATTTATACCCCTCTTCTTATTAATTTTATGTTATCCTCAAATATGAGCCATATCAATGAAGAAGAGATGATGGAGATGCCTCGAGTACCGTATGCATCAGCAGTGGGGAGCCTGATGTTCGCTATGATTTGTACAAGACCAGATATTGCACATGCAGTGGGAGTGGTTAGTCGATACATGGCGAATCCTGATCAAGAGCATTGGAATACATTTAAAAGGATTCTCAAATATATCAAGGAAACCTCAGATGTTGCATTATATTATGAAGGATAAGATTTTATTGTCAGATGATATGTTGATGCTAATTATACAAGTGATCTTGACAAAAGTAAATCCACTACTGGATATGTGTTCACATTAGCTAAAGGGGTTGTGAATTCAAAGCTGCAGTCAGTTGTGGCTACGTTAACAACAAAAGCAGAATATCTAACAGCTACACAAGCCAGTAAAGAAGCAGTGTAGTTGAAGATATTGTTAGAAGAACTTGGGTATAAACAAGAGAATATTACTCTGTATTGTAACAGTCAGAGCGTTTTGCATCTTGAAAAAAATCCAGCATTTCATTCAAAGACAAAGTACATTCGAGTTTAGTATCACTTCGTTCATGAGAAAGTGGAAGAAGGAACAGTGGACATGCAGAAAATTCATACAATGGATAACCTGACAGATTTTATGACAAAAGCAATCAATGCTGACAATTTTATGTAGTATCGATCCTCGTGTGGCCGGACAGAGACGTAAACAACATGAAGTAGCAAGGTAGAAAGAATATATTGTGTGAAGATATGATTGATTCTCAGTCAAATCTTCAAATGGGAGAATTGTCAAACTTAGTTGACATATTTAGGCACCGAAATTCGATGCCTAAACATGCCTAATAAAACAAGTAATGGTTGGCCAAATCCCCTGCCTATTTATAAAGAGAAAGTATTCATACGGGCAGGAAAAAAAGGGAGAGAGAGAAGTGGGGTGAGAGAAAAAGAGGGAAAAAGAAGAGAGAGATAAAAAAATTATGCATTTTTTTACGGGTCTAGTTTTTTCTCCTTGTAATTTTCCAATTTTTCAATGGTAAAATTCTTTTATCTTTGCTCGTAATTTTTACCCTGATTTAGGGGTTTTTTTACATAAAATATGTGTGTCTATTTTATCTTTAATATTTTTTGTTCGTTTTAGCTGTGACCCTACTTTGTCCAAGTCTTAATTGTTCCTAACATTTTCCAGTATTCAATTCGAACAACTCAAAATTTAATGTATGACAATTATCATCTTTGTAGCAATGCTATGGTTTATTTTAGTGTTTAAAAAATTCTCGATCGATTTAATCGTGAAAATCTTGAATTGTCTAACTTTTTCATTCAATCTTTAATTTTTTAGTTCGATGTACTTTAATCACCCTTATTGTTAAAAATTAATTAAATTATTAATTAATTAGTCAATTTTAACAAACTAATTGATTTCAATAAATCAAATTAATTAATTAACTTTTATTTAACAACTATTTTTAATTAATATTGAAATTCTTCAATAAATAAAATAAATCTAAAATTTGAGTTAACTCAAATAAGAAAAGTCTAATTTGTCATCCAATATCAAAATAATTCAATTGTGATATTCTAAGCAATTGTATTGTATATTTCACCATGCAAACAACGTGATGCCATACATTAATTGACTTCGTTCACACACGCTTTCCTCTTTCCCTCTCCGTCTTCTTTCATGTTCTGCATTCCTAATTACAGCTCTCCGATTTTCTCGGTAGCCAAACAGAAAAACAGGTCACGAAACATGTGAAAAGGTTCTCCGTTCTCACGAGCTCTACCCACCGCGTGAACTGAGCGGACTGCCACGTGGATCATACGTCGACGATTAGTACGGACTCTTTTTTCAAAGATGCATTAAAAAATATATATATATAATTTCGCACGTTTTTTTTTGCTATTTAGAAAGTGTTGAATCCCAATGGACATCCCCATCTACGTGTATATATTTTTTAAAAATAGACATCCCTATCTATATTGTAGTTTGTTAGAAATGTCAACAAGCCGGAAGGGACTAGGTCGGCCCGTTGCTTGATGGGTTGAGATAAGTCTGACTTGCGGTCCAATGAGTTATAGGCGAGCTGAACTAAGTCGGCCCGTTGCTTGATGGGTCGAGATAAGTCGACTTGCGGTCCAATGAGTTATAGGCGAGCTGAACTAAGTCGGCCCGTTGCTTGATGGGTCAAGATAAGTCGACTTGCGGTCCAATGAGTTATAGGCGAGCTGAACTAAGTCGGCCCGTTGTTTAATGGGTCAAGATAAGTCGACTTGCGGTCCAATGAGTTATAGACGAGTTGAACTAACCCGACTCACCTTATATGTATATTTTTAAAGTAATTAGCCCGATCGGGCTTCTTGAACCAATTTTAACCCATGATACGGTCAACTCAAATTAAAATTGAGCCAAATTAGTTCAAAATTAACATCCCTATAATTTGTTGAGGAACAAAGTCCTCTAATTTGAAGTAAGCATTGTATTGCAAAAATTATGGATCGAGCCCGTCAAGTTTGGAATGAATTTTTCGGTGGACTCTATTTTGGACTACTTCATCAGTAGGATTTGAGGGAATAGTTCCTTGAGGAAAATCGTTTTAAAAGTCTATTATAATTTGAATTTCACTATTAAGATAGTTTGTTACTTAGTCAATTTCTACATATTCTATTAGTAAGAGAACTTCAATGGTATTAATATTACAAGTAATTGTGACATATAGCAATTTCTAAATTTATTATTTAATACAATACTTAACAAAAATACACGTAACACTACCTATTAAATTATAAATACCTCATAAATTAAATGATTTTTTTACGATTAAAAAATCAAATTGATTAGTTCAATTCAACCTTAATAATATTTAACTATCTAATTTTTCGATTGAGTTTATTTTAATAACATTTTTATTAAAAATTAGTTATTTTAATAATTAGTTGATTTTTATAAACTAAAATAAATTAGCTAATTTGTAATTAACAGTTTCTTTCTTTTATTAAAATTTAACTTTTTCGACTAATAAAGATAGTCTCATTTCTTCAATTATATTTCAAATTCTTTTTTTAATTGTACACTAATTTTATCACGGTGTAATATAAATTGAACTTTTTAACCATAAACTTTTTATTTTACTGATCTAATTTTCGATTCAATTTTTAAAATATTATTTTATTTAATTTCACATTAAAAAAACCAATACAATTTTACGCTTCTCATGAAAACTGGAATAAATAACACCTCTACACTTTACAAATTAATCTTTAATCTTGGGATATCATCAAGACATTAAATTAGAACTTTGTATTCATTTTATAATTTTAATTTGATTTGGTGATTTCAAATTATATTTTAAAAAGGGTTAATTACTATAAAAACTCAAACTTTCGTCAAAATTTCAATTATGGATTGAACTTTAAAAGGCAGCAACAAAATGCTCAAAATTTCAAATTTTTTCAATTCTAGCCTAAATTTTAAAAAGTGGCAATAAAATGTTAAAAGTTTCAATTTTCTTCAATTCTAGCCTGACATTATCTGTTGTTCTTCTGATGCACTCAGTCATTTGTTTTATGTTTATTCTTTTGACTTCTCAAACTACTCTCGTATTACAGCGCACTACACCAGTAAATTCTTCATTTTTAGTTCGTTTTCCTTATGCCTTTAGTGTGAGGACGTCGGGGCTGTATAATCTAAAAATTAAAGGGTGAAGGTGTCAATAGAACAAATTGAAAACGAAGGAAAAAACTAAAATCATAGTGTAAGGTCGTCAGGGCTGAATAATATTATTTAGGTCTATTTTAAACAACAATATCATTTTAATTATGTGATTAAATAGCGTCGTTTCACTAATCTTCATTTATTGTATTAATTTTGGCTTACATATATTAATTGTTAAGGTTTTTGAATCACGTGGCAAGCTACATCAACAAATTTAACGGAAACACTAATGTTGGGTTAGAATTGAAAAAATTGAAAATTTGAGCATTTTATTGCTACTTTTTGAAGTTTGAAAAAATAAAATTTTGGGTACTTTATTGCTATTTTTAAAATTTAAGCTATAATTAAAAAATTAAGAAAAAATCAGACTTTTTTTTATAATTAACCCCGTTTTAAAAATGATTAATTAAAATAACATCAATTTACTGGAAGTCAAACTTTGGATTGGGCCTTGTTCATCCTTAATCTCAAATCTTAGAAGATACGTTGAAGGTCTGGCTTCCCTGGGCGTTGGTACATTTTGCTCTTAAAAAATTTATAACGGGCCTAATGGGCTAAGCTGCTGCGTGAGGTTCAGAGTTAAAAACATTATAATTGTCCGAAATTAAAGAGATGGGCCTAATAAACCCAACAAGACATTGATACCGCAGACAGTGTCGCAACTGATCAATGTTTGTACCGTGTGTCTCTTCTTCAACTTTTCCTTTTTCCTTTTTCTTCTTCGATAACTATAAAATGTGATATTTCCTTAGACAAACAATCAATGTTTTCGTAAAGTAAATGGTTTACGATTTAAAATATTCAATTATTATTAAATTATTATTAAATTAATTAAAAATTGAATAAAATTTAAAATTTAAAATATGGTTAATGAAGATTGTCCTTAACAATTAAAAATTTTAAATTTTAATCAAAAAATAAAATTATTAAATAAAAATTAATTGATTTATTTTAGTTTATATAATCGATTGGTTTACAAAAACTAATTAATTACTAAATTGATAAGTTTTTAATAACAAGAGTTATTAAATTAAATCAAACAGAAAATTTTAAAACCAAGGTAAAACATTTATTAATTTAAAATTTTTACAGTTGAACCGATCAAATCAGTTAATTTTTTGGACATTGTAAGTTAAAATATTGATTTTTTTATCACGTATGCATGGTTAAAAGACATAAGTCTTATCTATAATTTAAGAAATTTTATAATATTTTCTCAATCTTTAAAATTCTTTTAATTAAATTTTTTTAGAATCCTGTATTTGGATAATTGTATCTGTTACCTTGTAAGGCCTTATGGGGTAACTCAGTGGTATCAAAACCACCAGGTTGCGGCTTGAGTTTGTCTCACGTCGCGGGTTCGTTCTGCAGTGCTATCTGATCCCAGTCGTACAATGTGGGCTTCAGAGCGGGGGGTATATTTGGGGAATTGTATCCGTTACCTTGTAAGGCCTTATGAGGTAACTAAGTGGTAGTGATAATGAAATATTGACTAATCAAATATTATTATTATAGTAGCTCCAGATGAGTTAACAAAATTTAACTTAAATTAATAAATTGATACAATTTTTATTAATTATTAATTTAAAACAAATTTAGTTAGTAGTTCGAGTTAATTTTAAAATTTGACTTAAATCATTATATAAGCAACATTTTAACAGTATAAGTGTCATATTAGTAACAAAGTTTAAGAGAAATAATTTTTAAAAATTTAAAAGAAAATTAAAAATTAAAGATTAAGAGTTTAAAAAAATAAGATTATAAAATACATTAATTTTTTTGAAAAAAGAAGTATATTAATATTAGTGAGAGAGAGAGAGTGTGTGAAATTAAAGAAGGGCACAGGCCTATGTGGTGGTAGGGTTGGCAGATAGGGTGTAGGGTCAAAGGAAGGATAGGACTTGGGAGTAAGAGTAGTGAATAAGAGACCATTGGTCAAAGAATTGGGACAATCATAGCTTCTGTAAGTATCTGATGCATTGGGTCCATTCCCACATTTCAACCTGTGTTACAATTATACCCTCCTTTTTTTTTCTTTTGTTTTTGGAGCATCTGTACTGGACAACCATTTCCTGCCAGACCATAACTTGAATTTAACCGTCTGATCTTCATCGTCTGTTCTGATGATCATCATCATTGCTGAGGATGTGTAGTGTTGGAAGGAGATAAGCACAGTAGTATCCCACCATAAAGCTTCGTCCATGGTTGCCTCCCACCTCGTCACGTCCCAAGTCCCACCCCTCAATTATGAATTTGGCACCCCATCCTGAAACACCCTTCTCAGCCTCAAGTTCGTGCTTCCCAGTCGCCTCTTCAATTCCCTTTTTAACTACTACATTTTTTTAGTAAAAACAAGATATTTTTATAATAATATAATATAACATAAACAATACACATCCACAATTAAATATTACTAATATTATGATTCAATTTACTTTTTAAATTTAATTAAATTAATAATTTTAATGAATTAATATGTATTTTTTATGTCTCTAGGAGGTCGGGTTTTAAGTGAAACTGTTTATAATCTCTTTGCTTTTTTCTGGAGTTTTACGTGGAATGGTAATACTGTCTTAAGAATTCGTTTGACGGTCTTTTCTGGGTATTAACGAATCGGATCACTTAACTAGTTGTTTACTTTAGAGGGAAAAATTTTAAACTAACTAATTTTTCGGTTCAATTTTAAATTTTTTGGTTTGGTTTAGTTTAATAATTTCTTTTGTTAAAAATCAATCAATTTGTTAATTAATCAAACAATTTATGTAAACTAATCAATTTTTATAAACTAAAATAAATCAATTAATTTTTATTTAATAATCTTTTTAATTAGATTTTAAATTTTTCAATAAATAAAGATAATTTTCTTTAAATATTTTTAATTTATTTCAATCCCTAGCAGATTTTATAATATTTAATTACTAATTAAAATTTTTAATTTTAAATATCTTATTTTATCATTTTTCAATACAATTTTTACAATATTAAAAGGGAAAAAGAAGAGAAGAGTAGGGGTGAGCATTCGGGTAATTCGGGTCGAAATTTCACTGTTCGGGCTCGGCCCGAATTACCCAAATTTTTTTCATCTTACTCGGCCCGAACTCAAACTTTTTCTTACCCGAACTTACCCGACCTGAATTACCCGAAATTTTATTCGGCTTTACCCGAATTACCCGAAGTTGTTTTTTTTAATAATTTTTTTTAAAAAAAGCACAAAATTTTGTATTTTTATAACTTAATTTGGGTGATTGGGCCGGCCCGAAATTTTTTGGAGTTACCCAATCCCGGCCTGAAAATAATTCGGGTAATACCCGAATTACCCGAAATTTGAAATTTTATTACCCGAATTAATACGGACCGGGTCGGATAATCGGGCTGGCCCGAATAATACTCACCCCTATAAAAGAGGGAGTGAAAATAGTAATGAATTGGCACGCGCTAGGCGGGGAGCAAGTGGGTCAACTTAGGGGGGAGTGTAAAAGACAAGTAGCTTTTGAATGTCCAACGGTCCCAAATAGGTCACATAATAGGCCGCCGAGAAAGATAGAGACGAAGTATGTGCGTCTGTGTTGGGGTTGTGTATGACAGCCAATGAAGAGCTAAAGGCTGACAAGTGTTCAAGTGTGACAGGGATGTGTGATGTTGAAGATGACGTCCTGTGTCCCGTTCCATTTACTACCCATTTAAAATTTTCATAATAATTATTAATAAATTATTCATTTTAACCAACATTGAGTGATTATTGGCTCTTTGTGTGTCTTTAGTGTCATTCCTTAGCTAAAGTAAGTCTTACATGACTCAGATTCTGCACTGCACACCTTCTCTTCTGTTTATTATTATTATAATGCTTTGCTCTTTGGATTTATCCTAACAATTCAATCAATCGGAACTTGAACACACCCCATTCATATCACCATTACGTGCTTAAACCCCAACCACAAGTTTTATGCATCCTAATTTTAATTACGCGATAATTGAACTTCTCCAAATCTTTATTTATATAATAATTTAGTCAAATTCTTAAACTCGAACCAAATTAATTAAGTACAACTTAATTTAATAATTTATTATAATCAGGAACAGAGTCAGACTCAACTCTAAGAGAGGACCGAGGGCTAACATCTAAATGCAAAAATTTTAATGGAGGGGCCACTTATATTTAAAGGGGGGTCACTTATATTTGTAATTTTAAAAATTTTAATTATATAAATAATTTTTAAAAAAAATATTTGAAAGGGGAGCCAAACATGGCTCCGTCCCTGATTATAATTATCTTAAATTATGAAGTTAAATTAAGACTAATTAGTTCAAATCGAGTCTAAGAGTTGAATTGAGTTATCATATTAGTAACATCCATTTAGATTATACGTTACCTCTCTTCTGTGTCTGTTTTGTTATTATTTTTAACCAAAATTTACGGGAAAAGCTTTTCTAAATGCTAGTAAATATATAAAACCAATTAAGTTGACCTCACACAATAGCTTAAGTTATTGTAGTAAAACGGTCACTTAATATGATATCAAAGCTTTTGGGATCAAATGATCGTGAGTTCAAATCCTACTACTTATTTATTATTCAGAATAAGGTAGGGTGAGTCTGTACAAGTTTCAAGCTCAAAAGACTTTCACTTAAAGGAGTGGGTTAGTGAATATATAAAACTAATTAAGATGGCCTCACATAACATCTTAAGTTATTGCAGTGAAATGGTTACTTAACGCTAAAAAATTAAAAATTAAAAAGAGTTATTTTTATTTTTTATAAGCCGATAAATAAATCTAAGTGATAAGGTCGAGAACCTTGAAAAGGAAAAAAGGAGCAGCAAGGTATACGAACTTAGGGTACATGATATTAAATGCTATTACATGCAAGATGTCCTAACATAGACATGCAGTATACTTAACTAGGCTAACTTGTTGATTGCTTTGACCGGCATACTATAAATATATGTGTTGAAGAGCATGTGAATTGTATACACTTTTTGCATATATAAGGAATAGTACTATAGATTTGGATTGCTCAATGCACAGACCTCTAAAACTATCATCATGTGCTTCTGCTGCTCCTCCATCTTCATCAAACCCTACCCACATAAATATCAATCATTTGAACCTTCCCTTAGAAAACTCCAGTCCTTCTATAGTTTTAAAAGTACTTTACTCTTTTTTTTTCTTTTTTTTTTTCTGAGTATACTCTACACTCGCCTTTTCTGAAAATCTTGTGTATCAAAAAATTTGTAACAGTCTGAAAATTGTATTTAAAATATTACACTAGTAAACATCTCTAGACCTTAGATTTCAGAGAGCTTTACACTAGATTTTGTTCACTATAAAATATAAAGGATAACAAATATTTTGTTTGGGTAAGATAGGAACGTTAAAAAAATGAGTCAAAGTAAATAGTCCCGCAACAGTACTTTTACACTCGGGTAAAAGTTGATTTATGATTATAAATTATTTAAATTAATAATTTTGTATTAATTTGAATACCCAAAAAAATAAATCTAATTATACTTCACAAACTAAAATTTAGATGATTTTATTAAATTGAAAAATTGTAAATTTTGTAAAAGGTGTTGGATATGATAAATCATTATGACAAATAGATATGTAAAATTAGTTAGGGTCAGCAATGAATTATTTTAGGGAGAAAGGCTAGTTCCTAAGGGTACAACTAATGGGTCCCATCAAAAAGTGGGAATTTATAGGTCCCATTTGGAGTAAGTTGGCCTTTGAATAATGATAAATTTGTTATTATTATTTAATTGACTTGTTGTGTCATTTCCACAATTATTACATAATCTATTTTAACTTATTTTTCTAAATAATTAAAAATTTTAACTCGATCTAATCTTAAAAATTTAAATGGTTTTTAATTTTTAGTTTGATTTATTTTAATAATTTTTGTTGTTAAAAATTAATTAATTTATTAATTAATCGTTCAAAATTTTTAAATCAATAAATTCTACAAATCAAATATATTAATTAATTTTCATTTAATAGTAACTTTTTCAATTAAACTTTAAATTCTTCGATAAATTAAAACAATTTTTTCAATCATATTTTAAATTCTTTAATTATGTTCATTCTTTAATCAATTTCATGACAATTAGTTGAATCTTTTAAACTTTATATTTTTTGTCTTCTCAGTTAACTCTCGATTTGATTTTTAAAACATTGGTTTCTTTTTTTTTTGGTTTCCCACGATGTATCTTAAGAGGGTTCTAACTATGGGACGACACTTTTAAGTCATCCACATTCATACTAGTTCCCTTTCGAGCCGGGTAAGTCTCTTACGGAAGGCAAAACTCTGGCCTTAAGTTTTAAACGGTTGCATATATGAGAGCGGTTCGAATTCACGACCTCACTTAAGCCAAGAGAGCCTTCGGACAGCAGCTAACTAGAGTTTGAAAAAAGTGACAAAAAAGAGAACCATTAGTCAAAAATCTGTGGCCAATTGGCAAAAGAAAGGGGGGTCTCCTCCTCCTGCCAAGCAATTGGCTTCTCATTTTGTGGTTGAATTGAATTGTTCTGGGGGGAGAGTTTCAATGTGTTGAAAGCAATTGGAGGAGGACTCCTGATTGGGTACGGTGACCTGCATAGCCACTCACGAGCCTCTCTGGTGATTGGTTAAAACAGGGCTCTCTTAACTCTTTATTTATGTACATTTTTTTAACCAAAGTAAATCATATCAAATCAATCATAATTTCCACGGCCCTACTCACTTCTCATTCCACCTTGAAATTTGGAAGGCACACACACAATTACACTGTCTTTTTCTCTAAGAAACAATATCTAATCCCATTATTATATTATTTGTAAGCACATTGGGATGCTCATTTCAAGCCCAATCATATGCTCTCCTTTTGCAGAAATCAGCATGGGAGTCCATGTTCAGGCCCATGGGCTTTGTACCACTAATACGGTGTCGTTTCCCAATTTTAATTATAAAAAATCATTTTTTTAATTGTTGTTGCTTTGGGTGGGCCCGCACCAGTTTAGGTTTTGTCCCCTTTGGTACCTCTGTGGGTGTCTGGGGCTCGAACTCGAGACCTCAGGATTTTGTGAGGCGTGGGTCTTGCACCCAACAAAATCCTGAGGTCTCGAGTTCGAGCC